>CAUYON010104843.1:0-20967 GCA_963573935.1 Arctocebus calabarensis | reverse complement strand
AGTCTTCTACAGGTCACCAGCCAGTTCACCCAGCACCATTTGTTAAATATGGAATCTTTTCCCCACTGAATGTCTTAATTGGCTTGTCAAAGATCAAATAGTGGTAAGTAGCTGGGTTCATCTCTTGGTTCTCTATTCTGTTCCATACATCTATCTCTCAGTTTTTGTGCCAGTACCATGCTGTTCTGATCACTGTCAATTTGTAGTACAGTCTCAGGTCTGGTAGCATGATTCTTCCTGCTCTGTTTTTATTTCTGAGTAATGTCTTGGCTATTTGAGGTTTTTTGTGATTCCATATAAAACAAAGTATTATTTTTTCGAGATCTTTAAAATATGACATTGGAGCTTTAATAGGAATTGCATTAAAATTGTATATTGCTTTGGGTAGTATGGACATGTTAACAATGTTGATTCTTCCCAGCCATGAGCAAGGTATGTTTTTCCATTTGTTGACATGTTCAGCTATTTCTTTTCTTAGAGTTTCATAGTTCTCTTTATAAAGATCTTTCACGCCCTTTGTTAGATAAACTCCCAAATATTTTATCTTCTTTGGTACTACTGTGAAAGGGATAGAGTCCTTGACTGTTTTTTCAGTTTGACTATTATTGGTATAATATAAAGGCTACAGATTTATGAGTGTTGATTTTGTAGCCTGAGACACTGATGTATTCCTTGATCACTTCTAAAAGTTTTGTAGTAGAATCCCCAGTATTTTCCAGATATATAATCATATCATCTGTGAACAGTGAAAGTTTAATCTCTTCTGATCCTATGTGGATACCCTTGTTCACCTTTTATTCCCTAATTGCAATGGCTAAAACTTCCATTACAATGTTGAAGAGCAAAGGAGACAACGGGCAATCTTGCCTGGTTCCTGATCTAAGTGGAAATGCCTTCAGTTTAACTCCATTCAATATGATATTGGCTGTGGGTTTGCTGTAGATGGCCTCTATTAGTTTAAGAAATGTCTCTTGTATATCAATTTTCTTAAGCATTCTTGATCATGAAGGGATGTTGGATATTATCAAAAGCTTTCTCTGCATCAATTGAGAGAATCATATGGTCTTTATTTTTTAATTTGTTTATGTGCTCAATTACATTTATGGATTTACGTATATTGAACCAGCCTTGAGATCCTGGGATAAAGCCCACTTGGTCATGGTGTATAATTTATTTGATGTGTTGCTGGATTCTGTTTGTTAGGATCTTATTGAATATTTTTGCATTAATATTCATGAGTGATATTGGTCTGTAGTTTTCTTTTCTTGTTGGGTCTTTTCTTGGTTTAGGGATCAAGAGATATTCGCTTCATAGAATGTGTTGGGTAGTATTCCATCTTTTTCTATATTTTGGAAAAGGTTGAGTAACATAGATACTAGTTCCTCTTTAAAGGTTTGGTAAAATTCTGATGTGAAGCCATCTAATCCCGGACTTTTCTTTTTAGGGAGATTTTGTATAGTTGATGCTATTTCAGAACTTAATATCAGCCTGTTCAAATTTCCATTTCATTTTGGGTAAGTTTAGGAAGTTGGCGTGCTTCCAAGTATTGGTCAATTTTCTTCAGATTTTCATATTTCTGAGAGTAAAGTTTCTTGTAATATTCGTTAAGGATTTTTTTAAAATCTGAGGGGTCTGTTGTAATGTGCTGATTTCATATACAATTAGGAACACTTACATCACACTGGTTAATGTACACCTATTAAGTATAGAGTATAAATGTCTTAACACAATAATTAAGTAAACAAGATGAGGCACATACTATATTTATTGAACAGCTTTTGTATGGTAGGCACTGTCTACTTTTGGACAGAACAGCTTTTGTATGATAGGCACATTTCATGGTGCCCACTGAAATCAGGCTTCCATGTCTATCATTTCACTAAAACTTTTCTGATCAGGAGCAATAATAAGTTTCTTACATTTAACAACAATGCATGGTTGAACCTGATTTTTAACAATAGTTTAAATGCTTGAACTTGATTATTTATTGAAGTAAGAGAATTAGTAGAAGGGTGAGAGGAAATACAGAAAATGTCAGTAGATGAGTTAATCTAATGGCATGTAGTTCTTCTGTGGAATAGAGGTGAAGCTATCTGTCAAGAATGGAGTGTAGATAAGGTAATGAGGGAAAAGTGAATTTATTATTATTGTTATTTCAAAACATTAAGAGGTTATAAATGTTTTTTCTCACCTGGATAGCTTTATAATGCTTTCATCAGGGCTTTAAGTGTGCCCATCATCTGAATATTGCTCATTGCACCTACGAGGTAGGTTTTTTTCCCCTCCCCTCCACTTCTCACTTCCCTCTTGAATATTTGAAACAATTCCTGAAGAAATTAAGAGATAGTGGTAACCAAGGCAAATAAAACAACTGTAAATTAAGAGTTTCATTGATTTATAAAGGCCCTAGAGAGCATTATTTTGGAATTTTCTCCAAGTTTTTCCAGAAGCAGAAGAGACTGGCTGCTGCTTCAAGGTATTTGATGGAGATGTGGCAGGATGGTGAGTATGCTAGGGAGCTGAAAGTCCCACAAACAAAAAAGCAAAATTTTTCTTTTCTAACTTTCTTTTCTGGTCATTTATGACCATAGGGTTCTGGCTTTACCAGGACAAAATTATGATCAGAAGAAACTGAAAGGCTCAAAGGGGAGGGGTAAGAAACTGAAGGCATCTTTGAAGCCAAGGAAATAAAAAACAATCAGTGAGAAAGACTATGTATTGCATTATTCTGCTTATGTGATTACATATGGAGAAGGAGAAGCCATAGGAACAGAAAAGATAAATGGTTACAAATGGCTGGGTACAGAAAAGGCAGGTTAATAACAGGTATGGGGAGATTGTGGTGGAATTGTTCTATATCTTGACTGTAACAGTAGTTACAATATGTTATGAGTTTATGTGTTTGTCAAAATTGCAGAATTATATACTAAAAGGATCATTATACTATCTGTAAATAACACATTACTAAATTATAGAAACATAAGTAATGGGAGAATTAGAACGAAATAATTATATGAGCTATTCCACAATCAAATGTGGAAGCTAGAAAGTGAATATAGTCATATGGTAGAAGTATAGGTAATTTGAGAGATGTGATCAAAATTTCTTCTGTTTTTATGACAACTATTTTACATATCAGTTAGTGCACTTACTGCATTGTATTCTAACTATCTGGTATATGTTAGTTTTCTTCTTTATATGATGAATTATTTGAAGGTGTTTTCACATTCTTTTAATTATCGATACATGATAGTAGCCTATATTTGTAGGGTACATGTGATGCTTTGATACAGGCCTACAAGATATATGAATCAAATCAGAGTAACTGGAGTACCCATCACTTAAGCATTTAGTATTTCTTCATGTTGGGATCATTTCAATTCCACTTTTTGTTAATTTAAAGTATATCATGACTTATTGTTGATTATAGTCACTCTTGTGCTATCAAATCTTGTTCATTCTATCTGTCTCGCTATATTTTTGTACCCATTAACTATCCCCATTTTATTTCCCCCCCAACCTCCCCACTGCCCTTCCCAGCCTCTGGTAACTGTCATTCTATTCTCTGTCTCCATGACATCAATTGTTTTAATATTTGGCTCCTACACATGAGTGAGAACATGCAAATTTGTCTTTCCATGCAGGGTTTATTTCATTTAACATAATGCTCTCCAGTTCCATCCATGTTGCTGCAAATAATAGGATTTCATTCTTTTTGCTGGCTATATAATGTTCTATTGTGTATATGTACCACATATTGTAGAAAATAAAATCTATGAAAGGTATATGACGAACTATCTTCCTTTTATCCCTTTACCATACCTATCCATTTCTTCCAAATAAATGCTGTTATTTATTTATAAATTTAAATAAAGAAAAAGAAAAGGACTTCAGGAAAAGGCTAATGGTTGACTCTTCTACGTGTAATTGTAGAAATTGTAATTTTCTATAGTAGAGGGAATTAGTTATGAGTTTAGAATAAAAAGAATTAATCATAGAGAAAGGAAATGATTTCTACAGAACAACATCTTGTTCTTTTCTAAAGTTACTTTTCCCTAGCTCAGGATTTCAGAATCTTACCCTTTTCTTTCTTTCTTTCTTTTTTTTTTTTTTATGAGACAGAGTCTCACTCTGCTGCCCTGGGTAGAGTGCCTTGATGTCACCATAGCTCAGAGCAACCCCAAATTCTTAGGCTCAAGCAATCCTTTTTCCTCAAATTCCCAAGTAGCTGGAACTACAGGTGCCCACCACAATACCTGGCTAGTTTTTCTGTTTTTAGTAGAGACAGGGTATTGCTCTTGCTAAGGTTGGTCTCTGAACTCCTGAGCTCAAGCAATCCACCTGCCTTGGCCTCCCAGGGTGCTAGGGTTATAGGTGTGAGCCACCACGCCCCACCAGAATCTTACCTCTTATAGGTTCTTAAGAGTAATGATTCATGTTCATGAGCTGGAATAATATAGTGAAATTTTGCAAACACAAAACTTTATCATATGTATCTCCATATGTTTTTGTAAACTGTTCCTAGCTTTATAAATTCATACAGAAGCATACATAAATTTATAATATACAGCTAGCTTTTCAAAGTTAGATGAAAACTATTTATGGACAATATGCTAACAAATACCAGATATAAGACTATATACTTAACAGTAAATTGTGTTCATAGGTGAAAAAACTATAATATAAGAATAGCAGCAAATTATCAAAAAGCATGTTACATTATATAATCTATTTAAAATGGTGTAATGTAAATATCAGGTTGAAAAACTTTCATTTTGCAAGATGAGGCATGTTTTTATAGTTAAATGTTACTTAAATTATTAACCAATTTGTAGTTTAATTATAACTTTTAATACTATTAAAACAATTATTTAGTATATCAGAATAACTAATTGAATAAAAATAAATAAATGACTAGATGGCTGCATGAATATATACCGTGTATGAATATTTCTCAATGAATAAAAACTGAAATGTTGCTAATACCAAATGTGTGTGTATAAAAATGTGTGAGTATCTGAGTATCACAGATTTGATAGAACCAGATGCAGGTATAGATATGTGATTGGTATTAACAAGGTTACAATTCTTATTCATTCTGGGACTAGTGACTTTTAAAGGAAAAGTAAACACCCCTACAGGTTTCCTAAAGTGTCTTCCTCTTTCAATAATGAAAAAGGGTGACTTTTAACTTTATGGTTGAGTGAGGCTTTCTGTGCAGTCACTTATCTCTTTCCCTAAGGAGGCTTTAAACTTTGCAGAAAAATTATCTAAATGCTGTGTTTGTTAAGTGGCTTGCCCAAGAGACCTCTTCCAGGACTAATTGTCAACCATAGCAAAATTGAGATAAAGATGCCACTGTCTGCCTCCCGAAGCTGGTACCTCTGGAGACAACCTTGGTGTATGCCCTGATGGATCATCTTGCTCTTCAGAGGACACTGTTTTGAGGCCCTTAAACAATTATGTACTTACTAACTTCATGAAAATATTTATAACATTTTAATAATACAGTTATTTGTAAGCTTTCTAATAAGCCCCAAGTGACCTACTGGTAGAACAAAAACTTTCTTGACAAGAGTCAATTTCTAGGAGACCATTTTTAATTGCATGAAAACTGAAAAATGAAAAATGATAGTTTTAAACAGCTGATGTTTGCTCTCTGTAAAATAAGTGGACTGTTTCCTGGTACAGGTCCTGGTGAGCACATGTCTTTAGTAAAAAATAGCAATTGCTATAACCTGTAGTCTTAGAAAGAAAATGACTACTGTAGGGGCCCTCCAAAGATATTCTAGTTACTGACATTCTAATTTACGAGAAGGAATTCAAACTCCAAAATCTCAAAAATGTCTTTGCTTTGTCTTTTAATGAGTTAGAATAATCTAATGAAATAATCCAAATACACTGATTCAATTCCTCATTGTTTTCGAATATTCCATGAAAGCAAAAAACCTTGTTGCTAATTTCCAAACAGAACACTACTTACACAGATTGTAGAATCAGATTGTGTGTTCAAACAATGACCCACAAATTGTTAGGTATATGTCTTAGAGGAAGCTAGTTAATCCTATAGCTTAATTGTTTTTCTCTAAAAACAATGACAATAGTACCTCTCTTGTGTCACTGCTGTGAATGTCAAATAGGTTAATATATATTGATCTCCCCCCTCCCCCGGGAGGATCCAATAGCCAAAAAGGCTGGACAACTGCTGAGGAGACACCTGTGCCTTGGTGCCTCCTTCACTTTACACTTAGGACTAAATGTGGAACCCCCAAGTCCTATGCCTAGGTCAATTTCATGTGAATTTCTTAGGCCTCAACTCCATTAATTGACTGTGTTCATTCATTGATACATTCATTCATTTTGCCCCAGCTGGAGGGACTGTGCTGGTTCATTAGATACATTCATTCTCCTTGCCCCCGGCGGAAGGGACTGTGTTCATTGTTTCCTGGCCAAGGAACCCATACACCTATATATACCCCGAGACTAAAATCCTAAAGGGGGAGATGGGGAAAGACTGGGAGAGAACCAGAGAGAGCTTTTCTCTCCCCACTTGAGTTCTCTCTCTCTCTACCAGATTTAGTGTTTTCTGTATTCTTTTCTGTAAATAAATTCTGTCTTACCACTGGGACAAAAAAAAAGAAAAGAAAAAGAAAATGCCATGAAGGCTATGTTAAACAATTTGATAAAAACATTTCAGATTGTATATGAAACAAGCACATTGTACCCCTTGATTGCACTAATGTACACAGCTGTGATTTAATAAAAAAATATAGATAGATAGATAGATAGATAGATAGATAGATATCACATCAAATAGCATCACACATCCAAAAAACGTTAGGTCTTATCATTCAGCCACCCTTATAGCACTATGTTGGGTTTTTTAAAATATTTTGTATAAATACATAGGGTACAAGGGCAAATTTGTTTCATGCATTGATTGCTTAGTGGTCAAGTCAGGGTTTTTAGGATATCTACCACATGAATAACGTGTATGTGTTGTTATTCCCACCAAGTAACTTGTCAACATTCACCTCCACAACCACCCCCCCACACACACACCCTTCTGAGTCTTCACTACCTATCATTCCATTCTCTACCTCCAGGTGTACATATTATTTAGCTCCCACTTATAACTGAAAATGTGAGGTATTTACCTTTCTGTGTCTGCCTTGATTCACTTTAAATGATGACATCTATTCCTCCTGGGTGAGGGGCACAACTACAACAGGGATGTTACCTAATAAACACAAACATTGTAACCTAGTTGTTTGTATCCTCATATTAATCTTAAGTAAAAAAAATTAAAGTTAAATAATTCACCAATACCAAAAAAGATAATGATATCTAGTTCCATATATGTTGCTGCAAAAGAAACTACTTCATTCTTTTTAGTGGCTCAATCCAGATGAGTAATATTACATTATGTGTGTAAATACCACATTTTCTTTTTTTAAATTTCAGATTAATATGAGGGTACAAATGATTGAGATACAATGTTTACATTTGTTAGGTATGGTCCCTGTTGTAGTTGTGTCCCACATCCAGGTGTGCCATAAACCCTTGCATTGTTCCCATTAGGTGGAAGCATACCAACCCCCCTTTTTTTCCCCCCTCACCCCAACTTGAACTGAGATTTTCTCTTATGAAGTTCATCAACGGGCTTCATATTAGTACTGATTACGTTAGATACTTTATTTTACATTCTTTTGATTGGATGGATTTCAATTCCATCCAGCTTAATACAAAAGATGTAAAGTTTCCATCTTTTTTTAGGCTGAATAGTATTCCATGGTATAGAAGTAATACAGTTTATTAATCTGTTAATGGGTTGATTGGCACTAAGGTTGTTTCCACATCTTGGCTATTATAAATTGAGCTGCAATAAACAAT
The DNA here is from genome assembly GCA_963573935.1 of Arctocebus calabarensis. Taxonomy (NCBI): domain Eukaryota; kingdom Metazoa; phylum Chordata; class Mammalia; order Primates; family Lorisidae; genus Arctocebus; species Arctocebus calabarensis. The sequence goes on along the minus strand of CAUYON010104843.1, from coordinate 13,074 downwards.
CTAGTGCAAAAGTCCTTATGATAAAATGACTTTTTTCTTATGAGTAATGAGCCTAGTAATGAGATTGTGGGATCGAATGGAAGGTTATTTGAAGATTCTCAATACTTCTTTCCAAATAGGCTATATTAGTTTGTAGTCTCGTCAACACATAATCATATTTTCTTTATCTAACTGTAACTTGATGAATGTTTAGGTCAATTTGATATCTTTACTGTTGTGAATAACACTGCACTAAACATAGGAGAACATGAATTTTTTTAATATAATAATTTTATTTCTTTTGCGTAGAAACCCAGTAATGGAATTACTGGATCAAATGGTAGTTCTATTTTTATGTCTTTGAGAAACCTCCACAGAGTTTTTTTTTTTTTTAATTTCAAAATATTAAAAGGGTACAGATGTTTTAGATACATGGCCCCAGTCAGGGCTATAAATATGCCCCTCACCTGAATAGCGTTCATTGTACCGCTGTACCTGTTAGGTAAGGCTTTACCCATCCCCTCTTCTCGCCTCCTCCCTGCTTGATTTCCAATGACTTTTATTACTTTCCTCTGTAAACTTTGTGCCTATCAGTTAGTTCCACTTTATTAGAGAATACATGTGATGTTTATTTTTCCATACTTGAGGGACTTCCCTAGGATAATGGTCTCCAATTTCTTTCAAATTGAGGCAAAAAGCATTAATTCATTCTTTTTTATGGTGACTAGTACTCTGTGGTATACATGTATACCATATTTTGTTAATCCAGTCATGAATTGATGGGTACTTGGGTTGATTCCACATCTATGCAATTGTAAATTCTGCTGCAATAAACATTTGAGTACAAGTGTCTTTCTGATAAAATGACTTTTTTTTCCTTTGGGTAAATGCCCAGTAGTGAGATTGCTGGATCAAATGGTGGGTCTACTTTCAGTTCTTTGAGGAATTGTCGTACTGTTTTCCATAACTTGCAGTCTCACCAATAGTGTATGAGCATCTGTTTCTCTTTGTTTTATTTATTTATTTTTATTGTTTGGGATTTATTAAGGGTACAAAGAATTAGGTTACACTGATTGTATTTGTTAGGTTAAGTTCCCTTTTAATTGTGTCCCACCCCCTCCTCCCCTATCCCCACTCCCTCATATTCCTACACCCCATCTTGTATTAAGTTGTCTACTGCCTTCATATTAGAATTGAGTACATTGGATTCTTACTTCTCCATTCTTGTGATGCTTTACTAAAAAGAATGCATTCCACCTCAATCCAGATGAATACAAAACATATAAAGTCTGCATCTCTTTCAATGGCTGAATAGTATTCCATGGTGTACATATACCACAGCTTGTTAATCCATTCCTGACTTGGTGGGCATTTAAATTGTTTCCACACATTGGCGATTGGAAATTGAGCTGCAATACACAGTCCAGTGCAAACGTCCTTATGATAAAATGATTTATTTTTCTGGGTAGATGCCTAGTAATGGGATTGCAGGATCAAATGAGAGGTCTAACTTGAGTTCTTTGAGGATTCTCCTCAAATGTTGTATTAGTTTGCAGTCCCACCAACAGTGTAAAAGTGTTCCCTTCTTGCCACATCCACACCAGCATCTGTAGCTTTGAGACTTTTTGATGTGGGCCATCCTCACTGGGGATAGGTGATATCTCAAGGTGGTTTTGATTTTGTGTATTTTCATATGTTTGCTAACCATTTCTTTGTCTTTTTTTTTTTTTTTTTTTGAGACAGAGTCCCACCCTCTTCCCTGAGCAGAGTAGAGTGGCATTACATCTCACTGCAATCTCAGACTCAGGCTGTGGGCATCCTGCTGTCTTAGTCTCTGGAAGCCACTGGAATTATAAGCACTGGCACAGCAGTGCCAGGCTGGGTTTTTCATCTTTCTAATGAGTCAGAGTCTCACTCTTGCTCAGACAAGTCTCCAACTCCTGAACTCAAGCAATTCTCCTGCCTGAGCCTCCCACAGTGCAGAGGCTTACAGGTGTGAGCCACTGCATCCAGCTGTCTGTTCATGTCTCTTGACCAGTGATACGTGGAATTGTTGGCTCTTTTTTTGTTTATTAATTTGGGTTCTTTCGTGCTCGCTTCGGCAGCACATATAGAAATTTGGGTTCTTTCTAGATCTTAGTTATCAAGCTTTTGTCTGGTTCACAACGTGTAAATATCTTTTCCCATTCTGAAAGTTGTCTATTTGCTTTGGTTGTTGTCTCCTTAGCATTACAGTAGCTATTCAGTTTAATTAAGTCCCATTTGTTTATTTTTTTTAATAATTTTATTGAATCATAATTATATACATTGGTGCAATCACAGGGCACGATTCATATACATTCAGAAATATTTTGATCATACTGTATATCTGTAACACCATTTGTTTATTTTTGCTGTTGTTGCAATTGCCACAGAAATCTTCCGAAAATCTTTCCCAGGCCAATATCTTCAAGTGTTTTCCCCACACTTTCAGCGAGGATTTTTATTGTTTCATGCATGCCTCAGATAAGCCCTTTATCCATCTGGAATCAATTTTTTTAGGTGGTTAAAGGTGCAGGTCCAGGTTCAGTCTTTTACATGTGGTTATCCACTTCTCCGAACACCATTTATTGAATAGTGATTTTTCTCCCCAGTATATGTTCTTGTTTTGTTTATCAAAAATCAGGTGGCTGTAAAATGTTAGTTTCATCTCATGGTTTGCTATTTGGTTCCAAATATCTATGTCTCTATTTTTGTGCCAATACCATGATTTATTGATCACTATGGCCTTGTAGAATAACCTGAAATCTGGCTTTGTTTTTATTACTAAGAATTGCCTTGGCTATATGCGTTTTATTTTCTAGTTCCATACAAAACAAAGAATTATTTTTTCCAAATCTTGAAAGTATAATGTTGATATTTTAAAGGGGATTACACTAAATCTATAGATGGCTTTGGGAAATATAGACATTTTAACAATGTTCCTTTTTCCCAGCCATGAACATGGTATGTTCTTCCATTTCTTAACATCTCCTGCTAATTCTTATCTTAAGGTTTCATAATTTTCTTTGTAGAGGTCCTTCACCTCTTTTGTTAGGTATAGTCCCAGGTATTTTATTTTCTTTGAAGCTACAGTGGAGGGAATTATGTCCTTGATTAGCTTCTCAACTTAGCTGTTATCGGCATATACAAAGGCTACTGATTTATGACATTGATTTTTTTATCCTTTGACATTACTGTATTTTTTAATCACTTCCAGCAGTCTTATGGTTAAGTCTTTGGGGTTCTCTAAGTATAAGATTGTATTATTGAGGATTTTTGCATCTGTGTTCCTCATTGATTTTTTTTTTTTTTACAGTTTTTTTTCTTTATTACATCCTTGTCTGGTTTTGATAGCAGGGTGATATTGGCCTTGTAGAATGAATTAGAGAGAATTTCTTCCTCCTAAATTTTTTTTTTGAAACAGTTTCAGGAGGGTTGGTCTTAGTTCTTTGTATTTTGGGGACAATTCAGCTGTGAATCCATTTTGTTTTGGTTTTTTTTCTGTTGTTGTTGGAGGAGGAGGAGCAGGAGGATTTTTTTTGTTGTTGTTATTAACTCAATATTGCTAATTGTTATAGTTTTTTTCAGGATTTCTATTTTTTCCTCGTTTGATACTGAGAAGTTTTATGTTTGCAGGAATTTATCCATTACCTCAGGTATGCTACTTTGTGAGGTATAGTTGTTAATAATTGCCTCTGATAATCTTATGTATTTTGTATGTCTGTGATATCTGTTGTAATATCTCTTTTTTCATTTCTAATTTTGCCTATTTAGATATCTCTTTTTTTCTTGGTTGGTCTAAGCTAGTGTTTTACCAATTTTATTTATCTTTTGAAGAACCAAGTTTTTTGCTCCTTTGACCCTTTGTATTATTTACCTGGTCTATATTTCATTTAGGTCTGCTCTGATATTTGTTATTTCTTTTCTTCTGCTAATTTTAGATTCACTTTGTTCTTACCTTCCTAATTCCTTGAGGGTCAATGTGAGGTTGTTAATTAGTGATCTTACTACATTTTTTATTGAGGCATTTAATGCTATATACTTCCCTTGTATCACTTATTTTCTGTATTTCACATGTTTTAGTATGTTACATTTCTATTTTCATTCATCTCAAAAACATCTTAATTTTTTCATTGATCCAATGATCATTCAGAAGCATTTTGCTTAATTTCCATATATTTATATGGTTGTTAATATTCTCCTGGTATTGATTTCTAGTTTTATTTCATTGTAATCTGAAAAGATACTTCACATTATTCTGATTTTTAAAAATTGTTGAGACTAGTTTTGTGGCACAACATATGGTCTATCTTGAAGAATGTTTCGTACATGGATGTGAATAATATATGTTCTGCAGTTGTTGTGTAGAATATTCTGTAAATGTTTGTTAAATCCATTTCATCTAAAGTCCTATTTAAGCTTACTGTTTCTTTGTTAAATTTGTGTGTAACTGAGCTATCTAATTCTGAGAGGAGGTGCTGAAGTCCTCCCTTTTATTGTATTGCTTTTGTTTCTCTCTCTTTAAATCTAATAATATTTGCATTATGAATCTGGGTGCTCCAGTGTTGCATATAGATAAGTTTAGGGTTCTTATATCCTCCTGATCAACTTATATTTTTATCATAACATAATGGTCTTTTGTGTCTATTTTTTTTACTGGTTTTGATTTAACATCAGTTTTATTTGATATAAATAACAGCCACTCCGACTCACTTTTGGTTTCCATTTGTATTGTTATCTGTTCCACCTCTTTTCTTTCAGGATGAGTTTCTTGTAAGCAGTAATATTTGGATCATGTTTTTAAAATTCATTCTGCCAATCTGTATCTTTTACATGGAGCATTTAATCCATTTAGGTTTAAGGTAAATATTGATAAATGGGGTTTTGTTCCTCTTATATTGTTAGTCATTGTCTAAGTGTTTCATAAATTCTTTGTTTTTCTCTGTCTTTTTGTTTTCATGGGTTGATAGAATTCTGTCATGTTGCCATTTGATTTTTTGTTTTCTTTGCTTGATTTTTTAAATTTTTTTATTTTTTTATTAAATTATAACTGTGTACATTAATGCATTTATGGGGTATAAGGTGCTGATTTGATATACAATGTGGAAAGCTTACATCAAACTTCTTAACATAACCATCACCTCACTTACTTATTTGTTGTGGTAAGACATTTATAATCTACTCTTAATAGTTTTAAGATGTATCATTGCATTCTACACAATAGATGAGGTTCCACCAAATACTCTCCCTCTTCCCTCTCCTTCTTCTCTCCTCTCTCTCTCCTTCTTTCTGGACTATAGTTTTTTTTTATCATTCATAAGAATGTGCAGGTGATTATATATTGGTTTCATAATAGTATTGAGTGTATTGGATACTTTTTCTTGCATTCTTGAGATACTTTACTAAGAAGAATATATTCCAGCTCCACCCAGGTAAACATAAAAGATGTGAAGTCTCCATCTTTTTATGGCTGCATAGTATTCTATGGTATACATACACCACAATTTGTTAATATATTCATCGGTAGATGGGCACTTGGGCTTCTTCTATGACTTAGCAATTATGAACTGGGCTGCAATAAACATTCTGATGCAAATGTTTTCATTATAAAATGATTTTTGGTTGGATATACACCTAATAGAGGAATTGCAGGATCGAATGACAGGTCTACTTGTAGTTCCTTGAGTATTCTCCAAACTTCTTTCCAAAAAGGACATATTATCTCACATTCCCACCAGCAGTATGGAAGTGTCTCCACATCCACACCCACATCTGAAGTTTTGGGATTTTATGATGTGGGCTAATCTTACTGGTGTAGAAGATATTTCAAAGTAGCTTTGATTTGCATTTGTCTGATGATTAAAGATGATAAGTATTTTCTCATGTGTTTGTAGGCCATTTGCCTGTCTTCTTTAGAGAAGCTCTTGTCCACAAAGACATGGGGTTATTTGTTATTTTCTGATTGATTAGTATGAGTTCTCTCTGTGGATTTTAGTTATCAGACCTTTGTCAGAAACATAACCTCCAAATATCTTCTCCCATTCTGAAGGCTGTCTGCTTGCTTTACTTACTGTGCTCTTGGCCAAGCAGAACTTTTTCAGTTTGACCAGATCCCAGTAACACATTTTTGGTGTTGCTTCAATTGTCTAGAGTGTCCTCGTCATAAAAAAATTCTCCCAGGCCAATTTCTTCAAGCATTTTCCCTTCACTCTCTTCTAGTATTTTTATATTTTCATGTCTTAAGTTGAAATCTTTTATCCAGTGAGAATCAATTTTTGTTAATACAAAAGGTGAGGGTCCACTTTCATTCTTCAATAGGTCACCAGCCTGTTCACCCAGCACCATTTTTTAAGTGGGAAATCTTTCCCCCAATGAATGCTTTTGATAGGCAACCAAAGGTCAAATGATGATAAGCAGCTGGGTTCATCTCTTGGTTCTCTATTCTGTTCCATATATCTATCTCTCTGTTTTTGTGCCAGTACCATGTTGTTTTGATCACTATAGATTTATAGTATAGCCTAAAGTTTGGTAACGTGATACCTCCTGATTTGTTTTTATTTCTGAGTAATGTATTGGCTATTCAAAGTTTTTTCTGATTCCATATAAAATGAAGTATTATTCTTTCAAGCTCTTTAAAATATGATGGTGTTGCTTCAATAAGGGTCATAAATCTGCAAATGGACATTGTAACAATGTTGATTCTTCCTAGCCATGAACACAGTATGTTTTTCCATCTTCTGCTATTTCCTCAGAGTTTCATAATTCTCTTTATAAAGATCTTTCACATCTTTTGTTAGGTAAATTCCCAGAAATTTCATCTTCTTTGGCACTACTATAAAAGGAATAGAGTCCTTGACCATACTTTCAACTTGACTATTGTTGGTATATGTAAAAGCTACTGATTTATAAGGATTGATTTGTATCCTGAGACACTGCCGTATTCCTTGATCATTCTAAGAGTTTTGTATTTGAGTCCCTGGGTTTTCCAGGTGTAAAATCATATCATCAGTGAAAACTAAGAGTTTGATCTCCTCTGACCCTATTTGTATAACCTTGATTGCCTTCTCATGCCTGATTGTGATGGCTAAGACTTCCATTACTATGTTGAATAGCAGTGGAGATAATGGACATCCTTGCCTAGTTCCTGATCTGAGTGGAAATGTTTTCAATTTTATTTCATTTAATATGATATTGGCTGTGGGTTTGCTGTAGATAGCCTCTATCAGTTTCAGAAATGACCCATCTAAGCCTATTTTCTTAAGTGTTCTGATCACGAAAGGATGCTGGATATTATCAAAAGCTTTTTCTGCATTAATTGTGACAATCATATAGTCTTAATTTTTTATTTTGTTTATATGATAGATTATATTTGTAGATTTATGTATGTTGAACCAAACTTGTGACCCTGAGATAAAACCAACTTGGTTATGGTGTATAAAGTTTTTGATGTGTTGTTGAATTCCGTTTCCTAGAATCTTTTTTTAAAATATTTTATTTATTTATTTTGCAGTTTTTGGCCAGGGGGTAGGTTTGAACCCACTAACTCTGGCATATGGGGCTAGCTTCCTATCCCTTGAGCCACAGGTGTCACTCATTTGCTAGGATCTTATTGAATATTTTGGCATCAATATTCATTAATGTTATTGGTCTATAATTTTCTTTCATTATTGGGTCTTTTTCTGGTTTGGTGATCAGGGTGATATTTGCTTCATAAAATGCATTGGGAAGTATTCCTTCTTTTTCTATGTTTTGGAAAAGGTTATGAAATATAGGTACTAGCTCTTTTTTAAAGGTTAGGTAGAATTTTGATGTGAAGCTGTCTGGTCCCAGACTTTTCTTTTTGGGAGATTATGTATAGTTAACACTATTTCAGTGATTAATATAGATCTATTCAACATTTCCAATTCTTTCTTCGTGAGTCTAAGAAGGTGACGTGCTTCCAGATTTTGATTTATTTCCTCCAGATTTTCATATTTCTGAGAATAGAATGTTTTATAGTATTCATTAAAGATATTTTGAATTTCTGAGATGTCTGTTGTTATTTCTCCTTTATTATTTGTGATTGATGATATTAGGGATTTTTCTTTTCTGTGTCTGATTAGGTTAACCAAAAGTTTATCAATTCTCTTAATCTTTCAAAAAACCAACTTTTTGATTTGTTGATCTCCTGAATGACTTTTGTTTTCAATTTCATTTAATTCTGTTCTAATTTTGGTCATTTCCCTTCTGGGTTTGGGGTTGGAAATTTCTTCCATTTCCAGTTGCTTGAGATGACTCAATAAGTTGTTGACTTCCCATCTGGCTGTTCTCTTGAGGAAGGCTTGCCACACTATAAATTTCCCTCTTAAGACTGCCTTTGCAATATCCCACAGGTTTTGATACTTCTTATCTTAATTGTCATTTTGTTCCCCAAATTTGGTAATTTCCTTCATAATCTTGTCTTTGACCTGATATCATTCAGCATAAGGTTACTTAGTTTCCATGACTTTGTTTGAATATGAAGATTCCTTTTAGTGTTGAGTTCAACCTTTATTTCATGATGGTCCAAAAACTAGAAGGAATAATTTCTCTTGTTTTAAATTTGCTGAGATTAGACCTGTGACATATGATGTGATCAGTTTGGGGGGATGTTTCATGGACTTATGATAAGATTGTATATTCAGTTTTATTAGGATGAAAGGTGTAGATGTCTGTTAAGTCCATTTGTTGGAAGTTTAAGTTTAAGCCCAATATTTCTTTGTTTAGTTTTTTCTTGAAGGATCTATCCAACACTGCCAAAAGGGTATTAAAATCACCAACTATTGTAGTGCAGGAAGATATCAAATTCTTCATGTCTGTTAGGGTTTCCTTTATAAATTGAGGAGCATTATTTTAGGGTTCATAAATGTTAATAATTGAAATATCTTCATGTGGAGTGTTTCCTTTGACAAATATGAAGTGACAATCCTTATCTTTCCTTACCTTTGTTTGTTTAAACCTATTGTACCTGCAAATAAAATTGCAACCCATGCTTTTTTCTGATTTCCCTTTGCCTAAATTATAGATGTCTATCCCTTCACCCTCAGTCTATTTTTATCCTTTAAGGTAAGTTGAGATTCTTGTATGCCACAGATATCTGGCCTGAGTTTTTTTTATCCAGTCAGGCAAATTGTGCCTCTTTAGAGGACAATTTAAGCCACTCACGTTAATTGAGAATATTGATAAGCATAGTAGTGTTTTGGTTGTCATGTTATTCAAGTGTTCAGTGGATATTTTTAATCCTTTTACCATTATGGATGTTAGGTTTTGTTCAAGGCTTTTTGGGTGAGTTTACCCTGGTGATAGACCATTAAGCTGATCATTATGGAGGATGAGTCTAAGAATATCCTGAAGAGCTGGTTTTGTTGTGGCAAATTTCTTCAACATGTATAAGTTGGTAAAGTATTTGATTTCTCCATCACAAATGAATTCAGTTTATCTGGATACAGGATCCTGGGCTGAACGTTGTTTTGTTTTAGGAGATTGAAGGTCAATGACTATCTTCTTCTGGCTTAAAAATTTCCAGCTGAGAGATCTGCAGTCATTCTAATATTCTTCCCCTTATAGGTTATACTTTTCTTATGTCTGGCTGCTTCCAGAATTTTCTCCTTCATATTAACTTTGGCAAAGTTAACTACAATGTGTCTAGGAGATGCTTCATTTGGATTGAGTTGTGCTGGGGTTCTGAAATTGTCTGCTATCTGAATTTCTGTATCTCTTGCCATGTTTTGGAAATTCTCCATTATATCTTGGAGTAGAGTATCAGTGCCTTTAGGACCATCCTCTTCTCCTCCAGGAATTGCTATAAGACAAATATTTGCTCTTTCGGAGGTGTCACACAACTCTCTCAGGGAGTGATACATTTTTGCTCTCCACTTCTCTGCCTCTTTGAGTGTTTGAGAAAATTCAAAAGCTTTGTCTTCAGTGTCAGAGATCCTTTCTTCTGCCTGATTCACTCTATTACTGAGGGATTCTGCTGTATTTCTCATTTCTCTGAGGTTGCAATTTCTTTTCTCATTATGTCTAAATCCTTGGAGATTTTGTCTTTGAATTTACTGATTGCTTGAGACAACTTTTGAACTATTCCTTGGATTTCTAATTCCAACTTTACTTCCATTCTATTAATATTATTTACTATCTGTATTCTGAGCTCTATTTCTGACATTTCAGCCATTTGTTTATGAATGGTATCTTCTATTGTATGTTTTTTATTGTTCCTGGAGAAGTGGATCTACTCTGATTATTCATGTTACCCAACATGGTTCCACTCATGATTATTTTTCCATTGGTTCCACCCATGCTTATTTTTCAATTTGGCTAGAGAAGCTGTAACATGAAATTGGATTGATGGCTCCCAGAGTTTTAGTTAACCAGCCCTTTACTGAAGAGCTGGGACTAGTTACTGTGGTTTTTTCCCTACAGTTGTACAAAGGTCCCTTTCAGTCCTGCAGCCTGAGAATCTGGAGACCTGATTGTTGTGAGGAGGCTGGGTGGCTCTGTTTTGTATTCATCCAGCCCCTATCCAGTCCTAGTGATTCATTGGCTTTGGTCTGAAATCTCAGCTGTGGAATGATATAAGCAACTAAGACACCCTGCTCCCCATGGGCAACAACTGGAAGAGGAGAATCAGTTCCTCCCACTACAACACAACCAAGGTTCTCAGGTGGCTGGCCAAGGTCAAGAGTTCCAAAACAATTGTCCCAAGCAGCACAATCACTGTTACATGGGAGAATTCAAAAGGTCTCCAGCAACCAGACAGCAAGGGTCTACTAGCAGCTCAAGTTTGACTCACTCTGGTGCTCAATGGAGTCAGAAAGGCTCCAGCCTTTGCTGTTTCCACCCAGCAAAACAGTTAGTCCAGGGTGGTTAGCACCTCCTTCCCCAACTCGCACCTCAGGCATGCCCAGTCACTGGTAACCCCACAGGGCTGTGGCCCAGTTCCCTAAGATGAGCAAATGTGCCAGGGATTTGCACCTTCCAGAATCACAAGGGAGTCAATGCCTCCTCAGCCAGGCCACCACATTCTGCCATCAGCAGGCAGGAGGAGCTGATGCCTGACTCCCTCTTGTGCTCATTGGAAACTGGAGGGTGTTTCACCTCAGTCTAGTCTAACCTGAGGGTTATGATCGCAGCATGTGTTTTTTTTCCTCAAAGACTGCACTTATGCCCCAGCCACAGTCCTCCTCAGGTACCCCTTCAGGGTGAGGTCTGGCTCCCTCCAGCAGTCCAAAGAATTGGGGAGGTGTCTCTCCAAAATTTGACCCTGGCAGGAGCATCACTATCTCTGCTGCTGCTGCATGGAAGGTGCCACCACACAGGGCCCACGCCACTGCCTGGCATTGCTGACACTTTCATGGCACAGGGCCAGTCCCCCTCCCCTTTATCTCTCTCCACTTCTACTGGAATCACAATTTCACCTCAGTTGTTCCTCAGACCATGCAATGCTCAGCCCTAGCAAGGAACCATCAAACACTCTGGGTCCTGCAAGAGAGGCTTCTAGTCTGTCAGGCAAGGAGGGAAGGGTAGACTGGGAGTTCAGAATGGCAGGGAAAATATTTGTTAAACTTGTATTCCAGGCAAGTGAATGCCTAGGCTTACAGCAGGATCTTTTTGGAGAAGTGGAGAAGGAGTACTGGCCTTCCATGTCTCTCTCCCATGGAGTGAAAACAAGAGGTCTTCTGTTCACTGCTTGCTTGAGGAGAGCACACAGCAAGCCACTCTCTTGGGATGAGGAGACAGTCTCTCATTCTTTTTGGGAAGGATTTTGTACCTGAAATTTGCTTCCTTGGGAGTCGCAGCTTGCCTCAGCAGGGATGGCATGTACTTATCAATCTTCTCTCTCAGCTCAGCTCCTAACCTTCAGCTTTATTGGGTTAATTCTGGCCATTAGCTCTCCCTCTGTTGAAAGCTGGCTCCAGTTGGCCATCTTTTATCTCCTCCCCAAGAATAGATTTTTAAGTGTTCTCACTACCCACTCAAAAGTTATGTGAGGTATTATATATCTTAGTTAGCTCATTTAAAACATTCCACAGTGTATACATATACAGGGTGTCTTAAAGATCACTAGACATAGGGAAAATTATATATTGTACCTAAATGTACCTTTACAAAATAGTCATTATTAAATTTTATAAAGTATTTCTCTGTGTGTTGATATGTCATTATTAAAAGTATAAAATATAATGTGAGTTTGTTAATTTTTCTTATTTATGGTGACCTCAGTACACATGTTGTATACACAATAAATGCATATAATGTTTATTTATCAATAACAATTAATGTATAATAGTGATACTACAGATAAAAAAGATTACAAGAAAATGATTATTTTCTTTTTATGTTACAAAGAAAAACAAACCATTAATCAAGAACCAGATCAGTTTTAACTTCCAAATCTACATTTTCTCTTTCATTTCTGTTATTGAGGTGAGTTCCTCCTTCTGTTCTTGGTATGGTCACAGTTGCTGCTTCCTTAAGTGTATAATACTGTGGATTATTGGATCTTTTTCTTCCTTTTTTATTCACAGTCCTTGTAGTTCTTATTGTCCTTCCTATTCTGTTTTGACAAGAAAGAGCTCAAATTGTCTGCGAACCTCTCTAGTGGCATGCAAGTGTACTAGTTTGGGGATCTACTTCCCCAGCTTTATTATGTCAATTTTACTTTTGTTAATATTTATTCATTTTTTATTTGCAGGTTATGCCCCTAAAAAAGGTTTAATAACCAGAATCCACAGAGAACTCAAATATAGTAGTAAGAAAAGAACAAATTATCCCATTTCAGGATGGGCAAAGGACTTGACGAGAAACTTCTCTTAAAGAAGACAGGCACACGGCCTACAGACACATGAAAAAATGCTCACCATCCTTAATGATCAGAGAAATGCAAATCAAAACTACTTTGAGATATCACCTAACTCCAGTAAGACTAGCCCACATAACAAAATCCCAAAACCAGAGATGTTGGCGTGGATGTGGAGAAAAGGGAACACTTCTACACTGCTGGTGGGAATGCACACTAATACATTCCTTTTGGAAGGATGTTGGGAGAATACTTAG
>CAUYON010104842.1:0-26053 GCA_963573935.1 Arctocebus calabarensis | reverse complement strand
AGTATCCAATGTACTCAGCCCTACTATGAAGTTGATTTATAGCTTTCATATGAAGGCTATAACTCAACTAAGAATATGGGGAAAGGGGCAAGGGAGGCGGGGTAGGGGGGAGATTGGGGTGGAGGGAGGGTAATTGGTGGGTCCACACCCACGGTGCATTTTAGAAGGGTACAGGTGAACCTTACTAAATGCAGAATACAAATGTCTTCATACAATATCTAATAAAATACTATGAAGGCTATGTTAATCAGTTTGATGAAAATATTTAAGATTGTATTTTAATCCAGCAAATTTTACCCCATGTTTGCAATAATGTACACATCTATGATTTAATAATAAAACCAATAAAAAAAAAAAAAAAAGTGCCAGGGTCAGGCCCGAAACAAGGAGAGAAGAGAAAAAAGCTAAAAGCTCAATCACTATAGGCTGAAGGGGGAACTGTCACTACATACCTCCCAGGGCAGGCTCAACAGAGAAGCGGGAAAGGGAGGGGGGCAAGAATATGGATTTTGGGGCCAGGCATAGTGGCTCACACCCATAATCAATGCTAGCACTCTGGGAGGCAGAGGCAGGTAGATAGCTTAAGCTCAGAAGTTTGATACCAGCCCGAGCAAGAGTGAGACCCCATCTCTACTAAAAATAGAAAAAATCGCTGGGCATCATGGCAGGTGCTTATAGTGCTAGCTACTCAGGGGGCTGAGGCAAGAGGATCTCTTAAGCCCAAAAGCTTGTGGTTGCTGTGAGCTGTGACACCAACACCACCACCACCACCAACAAAAGAATACATATTTTGGAAACAAGTGAGCCTGCATTTAAAATCAGGTTTTACCACTTCTAAGTTGAATGACCTTGGGCAACTTACTTTACCTGTCCACTCAAGTATTAACTCTTTGAAAGGAAATAATAATATGCCACGACCTTCACACATAATCCCCAAATCCATAAAAGTTCTGAAAGTTTTTTCATAACTTATTTGGCACCACAACCTCACAGGAGTTGACAGGGGGTTCTCCTTAATCTTCCTTTACCCACTTAATGTAACTAACTCTTCTTAAGTATTACGGCAGAAATTTAATTTGATGACAGGGTGCTGCCCTGTGACCTAGCAGCTGTGTCAAATAATAGTATATGCACTGCATGATTTTTCCAAGGAAGAGTACATACTTTGTAACTTTTCTAAAATCAGAAAAAAAAAATCTGAATCCAGAAATACATATCTGGCCTCAAGGATTTAGAGAATTTGTATTATACCTGAGTGGGCTGTTGAGAGGATTCAGTGAGAAAAATGTATGTGAAATAACTAGTATTATACACAGCCTCAAGGTCTTGATAACTTATAGCTACTATAATTAAATTTGTGTTACCAGAGAATGTTCCAGAAATATGGTAGTGGACAATAACCATCTGTGGACACTCCACATTCAGCTACCTTCACAGAGCCCACAGGGTTCTTCCAGACTGCACAATCAGTGCCTGCCTTGGAGAAAACAGAGGCGTGGACATTCCTGGTGGGGAGCCCTCTCCTTCCTGGGCCTGTGAAGAATCAGTCCCACCACCAGCTGCTGACACAGAGTCTTCCTCTGTGGAGCAAGAGGGAACCTCAAGTGAAACTTGGCTTCATCTGGCTCTGATTTAGCATGGAACAATCCAGGGCGCTCTGTTTCATGAAAGCTGTTTCTTGTGCAGACACTAGCAAACATTTTTTCTTCCTTCTTTGGAATTGAAGATAATAAAAGGGAAAGGAAAAAAAGACCCAGTTAACAATCTTACACTAATGTAATAATCACCTCTTGTGGAATCTTAATCCAAACTGACAATAAGCGTTGACACTTCCTGTAAATCTTATTTTCATAAGATGTATAATTATCCCATCTTTCTGCATATTAGAAGATATAAACAGAAGCTCCAAGTTAGGGAACTCAATACCCATGCCTTCGCTTTTACTATTCTCCATAATGGGGATACATCGGTACGTCTATCCAAAATCTGCCACGAAAACAAAAACTATTTCAAAACCCAAAACTAATCATGGCCTAGCTAAGTGGGTTTCTCCGGCATGCTTAGAACTTGAAGTGAAACCAGAATATCTAATAACATAGATATTCATGTTAGATAATAACATATCTAATATGTCTTAGTACCTATAGACATAGGTACTAAGGTGAGAACTGTCTGTTGGCACCCCCGATACGAAAAGACTCAAAAAGGTCTTAAATTGCAATGTTAATAAAATATCTGGGTGTCCCTTCCCCTACCCCACCTCTACATTCTCTCCTTGAGGGCATTTTCCAGCAGTGTATGAGTTACCCTTCAAATCAGGTTCGTCCACTCAAGGTACTTCCTTGATCCTCTGAGTACCTTTGGCGGAGGGCGCACATGTGCTCTTGGAGTGTGGCAGGACTACGACATCCATGTGGAGCATGCCTTCAGAAGCACTGGTACCCAGGGAGAGTGCAAAGCCTGGGAAATAGGCTCATTAAAACATGAAGAGTTTGAGTTCACCAATTAGCAGATTAAAACAGGACAACTTGGAAATGCATGGAGACAGTGACCATGCTGAAAGCTCACTGGCTTCTCACTGGCCACAGGATAAAATCTAAAGTTTAAAACCTTTAACATGGGCTCGGCACCTGTGGCTCAGCAGGCTAAGGCGCCAGCCATGTAAACCTGACCTGGCGGGTTCGAATCCAGCCTGGGCCCGCCAACCAACAATGACGGCTGCAACCCAAACAAGAATAGCCGGGCATTGTGGCGGGTGCCTGTAGTCCCAGCTACTTGGGAGGCAGAGGCAGGAGACTCACTTGAGCCCAGGAATTGGAGGTTGCTGTGAGCTGTAATGCCATAGCACTCTACCCAGGGCGACAGCTTGAGGCTCTGTCTCAAAAAAAAAAAAAAAAAAAAAAACCCTTTAACATGATTGATCTATGATATAGATGCTTTTTTGTCTGACTCCAAATCAACTTTTGTTTTAAATCTCTTCCTTTTTTTTTTCCTTGAGAGGTAGAAGTCTTACTCCGTCACCCAGGATGAATTGCAATTGCATCATCATAGCTCATGGTAGCCTCAAATCCCTGGGCTCAAGTTATCCTCCTGCCTCAGCCTCCCAAGTAGTGGGACTACAGGTGTGCACCACCATGACCAGCTAATTTTTTAAGAAAAATTTTGTTGAAAAAGGATCTCGTGTTGCCCTGATTAGTCTGGAACTCCTGGCCTCAAATGACCCTTCTGCCTTCGCCTCCCAAAATGCTGACATTTTAGGAGGAGTGAGCCATTGCAATTGGCTCTTCATTCTTTTCTTTTAACCTGTTTAAACACTGCAAATATGTCAAATTTTCTACGCCTTTTGAGTCCCTTTAGGTGCCCTTCCTTCTCAATGACATAATCCCAGATACTTCGTCTTTGAAAATGACTACATCCTTTACAAAGTAGAACCCTATCATTCATTCTCCATCTTTTAATGCAATGAAACAAAAACCAAAACAAATATCTTTTTAATGCCTGGGAGGTAGGGTTTATGACTAGACAAACATTCAACGGAAGGACTTACTAGATTTCTCCTTTCTTATCATATATTGGCTCTTAGTAGATTTTACATGCCTTAAGATTTCAGGGTTCCAGCATGTCACCAGCATGATTTCTCCCAGAGAAGATGAAAGTTACATTTTTTATCGCCTAATATCAAATCATGAAGCTGAGTCCCATGACAAACCAGCTGAATCACTTTTTCTGGCATGAAATGAAAAGTAGTACCGTAGGAGTTTAGTAATATCTCCATTCACAAAACCAACCCTGGAGCTGGCAGTTCTGACCCTGGACATGATTGTCCAGTCGGGCCGCTCAGAGTAATGTGTCAGTCTTTTTCCTGGTCAGCAATCTGGAGGCCAGCTGGCCAAGCAATACCCACAGATTTCCAGGCATGAATAGAGAGAAAACAGCATTTTGTATCAGTTGCTTTCAATCTATGTTGTGATTCTGAGACACTTGGGCATCTACTTTAAACATTCTAGAGATAAACGTCAATGAATGGGGTGCATGTCATTGTCATGACTGTGCAATATGACAAGACTGCAGCAGAGTGCAGACTTGTGTGGATGAACTGCCATCTCCCCAAAGGGGCAGAAGTCAACCCTATGGGGCTGGGAGATGGGAGAGGAGCTCAGCGTTAGTGTGGAGGGATGGGCTGGAGAAGCTGGTGCTAGGATGGCGGGAGGCCAGGGGCAAGCAGTAGGACCTTGATTCATTTTAAGGCAACCTCAATCCTATGGAAGCCTGATGAACAACAGCAGACAGGAGATCTGGGAGAAAGTGTTAAAATGTCTTTATATTTGACAATTGTTTACATGCTAGAAATAAGGTTGGGGGGCAATATGGTGAGGGATTCAATTGAGACGGAGCAAGGAAGACTGAAAATACCCACCACGGCAGTCTGCATGTTTGGGCTCCACGTCCATTTACATGTTGAAACTTAATCAACAATGTTGATTAGGAGGTGAGGATCCTTTGGAAGGTAATTATCAGATCATGAGGGCTAAGTGTGATCAGTACCCTTATCCAAGAGGCCATAGAGGGCGGCCTTCTTCCCTTTCACCACGTTAGGACACTGTGAGAAGGTGCCATCTACAAACAAGGTACAGGTCCTCACCAGTCAAATCCGCTGGCACCTTGATCTTGAACCCACCAGCCTCTAGAAATGTGACAAATAAGTTTCTGTTGTACATAAGCTACCCAGTCCATGCTATTTTGATATAGCAGCCTAAAGAGACTAAAATACCCATTGAGCAAATGTACTTTAAAGAAGGAAATAATGTGAGGGGAAGGCCAGATAAGTGGAAGGAATAAGAGACTCCCATATTTGCTGTCCTTGTGAGCAGAGGGCCTGAGATGCCTGCAGAACCTTCCTCCACCCATGAGACAGAGGGCCCTGTCTGAGCCCTTTATTCACGTGTGATATGGGCTCCCAGCATGGGCCAAAATCAAGAGGCACAAAGACTTCTCCAGGATGAGATACTCACCTGGGATCTCTGTGCCAAGCTAGCCCACAATAAAGAATTTAAAGTGACCCTGACAACTCAGGATCTTTGGGAAAAGCCAACTGGCCACTAAGCATGGACAAAATCCTTTCCCTAAAATTTTCCTCTGCCTCAAGCACTCAGCTGGTTCCGTGTTCCATGACCTGAAGGAATTAAAACCTCATTAAGAAAGTCATCATGCTTCCTCCCCTTCCTTTCCTTCATGAACAATTTAGCCCAAAAGTCATGAGATGGGGCTAAACAAGATGGTGCTTGTGATGGGGCTGGGAGAAGCCTTGGTGGCCAAGCGGGGTGGGCCAGAGCCACAGCAGGGTGGGCAGGGAATAGCAGTGACTGGAGTTTAAGCAGGGTGGGAGGATATTGGAGCGGGTTGCAATGGGCACCCAGAAAATTATGTTTGACCCCAAATTTGGTAAGGAAAACAGAAGATTGGTTACATAGCAGGGTTAATTAAATAATAAATACATTGAGATAATAAGATCTAAGTATCTTATTGTCAAGAAGGAAGGTACAGGTGGGGAGCAGTGGCTCACACCTGTAATCCTAGTCCTCTGGGAGAGTGAGGCAGGTGGAATGCTTAAGCTCAGGAGTTTGAGACCAGCCTGAGCAAGAGGAAGACTTTGTCTCTACTAAAATTAGAGAAAATAAGCCAGGCATTGTGGTGGGAATCCGTAGTCCAAGCTATTCAAGAGGATGAGGCAGGAAGATTGCTTGAGCTCAAGAATTTGGAGTGGCTACAAATTACACCACGGCACTCTACCCAGGGCAACAGAGTAAGACTCTGTCCCCAAACAAACAAAAAAAAAAAGGTAGTATCAGTTAATACCTGTCCCTATAACAGGACAAACTTGGATGTCACGAGAACACAGTGTCAGCTCTGTGATATTCCTTCGAAGGATGAACCATCTGAATGTAAGCATGTGAAAGGATCAGGAAGATCCAATTGCAGGGTAGTCTACAAAATTGGGGGTGACATGATGTGGTTTAGAAAAAACAATATTTGTACTGTACTTGGAAACTTTTATTTAGACTTGGGACTCTTTCAAAATGTAAAAACTAAAAATGAGAAGAGTGACCTTACATAATCCTTGGAAGCCAAAGTGTCAAGATAAGATTAGGATCTGTTGGTTGAGCGTGGTGGCTCACGTCTGTAATCCTGGCACTCTGGAAGGCAGAGGCGGATGGATTTCCTGAGCTCACAGGTTCGAGACCAGCCTGAGTAAGAGCAAGACCTCATCTCTAAAAACAGCCGGGCGTTGTGGTGGGTGTCTCAGCTACTTGGGAGGCTGAGGCAAGAGGATCGTTTCAGTCCAAGAATTTGAAGTTGCTGGCTCGGCGCCTGTGGCTCAACGGGCTAAGGCACTAGCCACATACACCTGAGCTGGCGGGTTCGAATCCAGCCTGGGCCCCGCCAAACAATGATGGCTGCAACCAAAAAGTGGCTGGGCATTGTGGCAGGCGCCTGTAGTCCCAGCTACTTGGGAGGCAGAGACTCGCTTGAGCCCAGGAATTGGAGGTTGCTGTGAGCTGTGGTGCAACAGTACTCTATCCAGGGTGACAGCTTGAGGCTCTGTCTCAAAAAAAAAAAAAAAAAAAAAAGAATTTGAAGTTGCTGTGAGCTTTGACGTTACAGCACTCTACTGAGGGCTATAAAGTGAGACTCTTTTTGGAAAGGGAAGGAGAAGGGGGAGGGGAAGCAGAAGGAGAAAAGAAGGAAAAGAAAGAAAGGAAAGAAAAGATTAAGATCTGTCCAAGTTAAATGCCAACAATTACTACTTTAAGACAATAATTCCTTAAATTATCTCCAGTGAAAGTATCTCAAGAATGGAAAAGCAAGCATCTCATCCACATTCTCAGTACTAATCTGAAAACAGCAGACCAACAACTAGAGACCCACACAAAAACACAATTAAACTCAAGATGCAAGGAGAAGGGGAGGGGAGTCCATTAGTTCCCACCTATATGGCACACTTCCTGGGTAAAGAAGTCAACTATAACTCAGACTTTAGACTTTACCTTACAAACCCAAATAATGTAACCTAATCACACCCTCCTATTAACACATAATAAGAATATCTCTGGTGAAAGATCAGTTCCTTCCTTCTCCCAAAGCCCACTGTGGACCAATACTTTTGTAAAATACAAAATCCCACACTTGAATTTCAGAACAATAACAAATTGCTCTAAGAGTTTTCAAATGCTTTCTCTCAAAGTCTGAACTTATCTCAAAATGGACCAGTAACAGTTTCTGGACTAGCTTGGACCACACTTTGAGCAGCACTTCTGTACGGTTAAGATGGGCGGATCCCTGGTTGCTGTCACATCCACACGGGAAATAAAAACTACTGGTCACACTGTTGTCCACGGTGGCAGGAAGGAGCAACAATTACCACTCTAATTAACATCAGCCATCTACACAAAGCATTCAAGAAAGCGAAAGGCAGGGAATGAAAGACTTGCCTTTGCTTGTAGCAATTCTACTTCTCTATGTGGGTCATGTGACAAGAATGGATGAGACCACCCCTGAAACAAAGTAATTGCTTTGAGGTGACTTAAAGGAAGACAAATCCAATTACACAGAAGATGAACAAGGACATTTCTCCATGGATCAATCTGTAATGCTGAGCCAGGACCATCATCCCTGGGAAGGGACCCAGCATTCAGGAAGGGTTGGAAGAGCACGTCCCCAAAATGGGATGGGTTAGATCGAACCACAGATACTGACGGTCACACTGTAACTCAGGCACGGCCCACACAGGCCCGATTCTGACTGGTCCTGTGCCACCAACAGCCCCTCCCTCAGCCAAGAGGCCAGGAAGGCTCCAAGTAAGAAAGAACAATTCTCTGTCACAAACTAAGACCAAGACTATTGCATCCACGGGGAAATGGCAAACTCCATCTGGCCTCAGGGTCCCTTCAGGGGACACTCTGACACTGCTGTTACCTGCCCCCAAACACTGAAATCCTCGTGTCAGAGCCCCCCCGCACACACACTTATCCCAGACACACAGGGAGGAGGCTCCACATAGAAACCCGTGAGCCGGACTCCACAGTGGCAGATTCCACGGCGTCTGCCTCTGGTCCTCGGCACCTCACCTGGGGTGGTTTTGTAGCACGGTGTCCTGGAAGGCAGCGAGGGGGCGTTCTTGGTCCTGGGGCTCGGGGTGCTCTGCAGGACTTGCCTCTGTCTCTTCAGCTCTTCTTCCCTTTCCTGAGCTGCCCGGATCTCTTCTTCAATCATGGACAAAGTCCGCTGCTTCCTTGACCTCAGTTTGAAGGGCCCAACCATCACGTCGGATTCTTGAGTGGCCAGGAGGGAAGCTGTGCTTCTCAGCTCGGCTGCCTCCGAGTACTTGCTGAAATAGCCCCCCTCGGGCCTGGTTTCCTCCATGTTGATTGGGCCACTGGCCTGCACAGTGGGCAGCGGCTGGCAGGGCCCCCTTTCCCTGAGCGCCCTGTCTTCGGCAGGCAGAATCTTTGGTATTACGTCCCTTTTCTCTTGAACGGGAGAGGACACCTGGGGTGGCTCGAATGTGCTCTGAGACTTCTCCGAGCCCGAAGCCCCGATTTCAGCTTCCTCTACGGTTGCCTCAGGGCCCTGCTGGTCTCCTCCATCCTTGCTGGATTTGGGGACAGCTTTATCCACCTGCTCGGCTATGGCTTGTTGAATGGCATTCTGCACCAGGAGACCAGCCTGATACTCCAAGGGGTCCTCGACCGACAGAGAGTCTCCCAGCGTGGACGAAGGGGAATAGAAACCATGGTCACTGAATGACTTGGACACACCTTCTCCTCGGCCCTCTGACGGGTTGTCAGTTTGTGGGGTCTGGGGTAGAGAAAAGTCAGCCAGGGAGTTTTCCTGGAGGGCGTTGGCTGTCTCATTGGAGGCCCCACTGTCACTGATGTTATCCATGCTGAAATCATTGGACAGAGTCTCCAGGACCGTGGTGTCCTGGGACCTCACCGACAATTCATCCAAACCAGAGTCGAGCTCCTCTTGGGTCAGGGAGACATTGACTGATCTTGAAAACTGATCCAAAATCCCATGGTCGTCATCCTTGACCACGGTGAGGACCGCCCGGGCGCTCGTGAACTCTCCGTCCTCTGCCCACAGTTTAGATAAGGGCCCCCGCTTAGAGGGCTCACTGTAGGGCCCTTCCTTCCCCTGCGGGGCTGAGCTGCCCTGGCCTTCTCCCCCGGACTGGCTCTCCAGGGCACAGGGGGCTTTCTGCCCCTTGGCTGTGGAGGAGGCACTGTCTTCTGGAGGTCCCCCGACAGAAGCTGGTCTCGAGATAGTCAGTGGCTTGTCAGAGTTAACTGACCCCAGGGGCCTGTAGAAAGGCTTGATGGAGAATTGCCTGGGTGTGCTCTGGCCCTTGGCTGCCGCTTGCCTGGAATTCTCCATCTGCTGGAATTGTTTGCGAGCAGTAGAGAAATCGATCTGCTCTGTGACAATGTCCTCCTTCGCTTTGTGGATCGTGTTTGGACCACAGGCGGGTGCTTGCGTGGGGCAGGGCTGTGGTGGGGGCTGCTGCTGCAACTGTTGCTGCAATAGCAACTGCTCCTGCTGTGCCCTGCGCTCTTTACGCTCCTTGTACTTTTTGTGCGACTCCAGATGTTCCTCGTCCAGCTGCTCCTCGATGGTTTTCTCCTGGGGGGGATTCCACCATTTGGCCGCAATGCCAGGGTTCTTCTTCACTGCCTGGCTGCGGATGAGCTCTCTCCTCTCCTTCTCCAGCTCCAGCATCTCCTCTGAAGGCCTTACCTTTCGGACACAGTATTGTTCCTTCTCACACTCGTCATCCTCAAAGAGCTTCGAGGGCTTCTTGTCCTCGTGGAAGGCGCGCAGCTCGAACTTGGCCTCCTTCTTCAGTGTGGTGAGTGTGAACTCCCCGTCTCGGGAAGGACAGCGTGAGCTGGCTGCGGAGCCGGGGCTCGTGGGTGCCTGCAGGCCACCCCCCGGCATGTCTCTGGGCTGGCCAGGGGCGTGGCCATTTGCTCTTTCCCTGTCTGCCATGGGGTCTGAGTTGCTTTGGGGGAGCTCAGCGTGACAAGGTGCCTGCCTGCCAGCCACTGCCTCAGCAGGCTCCGGCTGGAGGGCCACGTGGGCAGGGGGGCTTAGGCAGCCCACTGGGATGGCTGCACCAGGCTCCGGGGAGGATGTTCCGTTGTAAGTTCCATCCACAGCAGAATCGCAGCAGTTGGCCTCCAGCACCTCGTCTAGATATCGGATCTCTCTGGCCACATCGTTATCCAAGGACTCGTGATGATCGGTGAGGAGGCCATTCTGGGGGGCTGAATAGAAAGGGGAGGAGTGGTCCACAGAATGCGGGGCGGAGGTGATTCCAGGAACACTTTTACATTCTGCAACGGACACCTCAATTTCCATGTTTTTGTGATCTGGGGAAAAAGAGCTGGGAGCAGGCTCCAGGAGGTTGGCACGACAGTTGTCTCTCTCGTTTTTTAGCCGGATGTCATCCTCAGAAAGCTGGGGAGGCTTCTGGAATAAAGAGAAAACAAAGGTCAGAGTTAAGTGCTGCCTCTCTTATGGATGTGAATGTGAGAAACTCACTAGTAACTAGCAGGAAGGGAAACAGAAGCCACACTGGACAACTTCTTTAAGTAGAGATTTCCCTTTTTCCAATCCTTTACATGTTCATTTTATTGTGGTAAGGAGTGCTCAACCCTCTCCAATTTACAGATTCCATTTTCTTTACTGGGTGTTCAACACATGCTAGTTCCATTTTTAAATTTTACCTTCTAATGTAGAAGAGATTAGATGATTATTGTATCAGAGTCTTACAAAATAATTCATAGCCGACTGCTGCAGGGTCTGTAACAGGACTACTGGTGTGTCCCCAACTATCCCAAGAAGGTCCTTTGGCATGAACAAATCTTAAAAACATATGATTCTCTGTCTGAGGGAATGCAGTTATGCCAGAGACAAGAAACTCTTGGGAAAATTTTTCTAAAATAAAATACTAGAAAACAGTGGATCCCTTCGATGGCCTCTCATAGGATACGGTGCTCACTGCCATGGCTGTACCTGACCACGCACATTCTGAACACCACGACCAAAGACACAGCCTGCGTATCTCTGTTCCCAGGACTGGGACTGCCTCAGAACAACACTCTTCAGTCAAGGAGTGAGTGTGGCTTTGAAAACCAGTGGCCAGCAGCACCTCACCTCAGGTTTCTAAAATGCTTTATATGCGATTTCTCTAATTTATGGTTAATAAGAAAACCATATCTTCCTCATGTTTCTACATGCATCATATTTTCTCACCAGTTATCTAGCCCATGTAATTTTATTATTTAGCAATTAGTAAGATAATTTTCAAATTCCAGGATGATTTTTTTTTTTCATATCAAACAACTCTGGTTCACCCCAGAGAACTCTGGCAGTAAATTGGGAACTTGATTTGAGTTTTGTTCACAGAGTTCACTGAAACTTTGGTCAGCTCAGTTTCCCTGTCTCCGGTTTATCATGCACCTGGTGTTCTTGACACAGTAGGATGGCATTATTAGAAGATGGTACACTTTTCATTGATTTCAGTTTTCAACAGTTTTGAAGACTTAGAACCGGTATGCCATGGGAGGATCTTAAGTATGCCATCAAAATTTTAAAATATCATTAATTAAATTATTTTGAGAGACGTTCAAAGTAAAGTATATTCTTTTTTTTTTTTTACTTTTTCATTTTTTACTTTTTTCATTTTACTTTACTTTAGGATCATCTCAGAGGATTAACTCTGAGATCCTTACAAAGCAAAACAGAGGATCATGGGTTTGTTCATGAGACCCAGGAAAACATGGGTGTTCATCTAGCGTGCTCTACCTTGCTATCAGAATGGTGAAAAACCCTCAAGGGTATCCATGAACCAGGGGATTTTCTTCAATCTTGGTTTTCCACATTCCACAATATATATTTCTTTCTTCTCTAGTAACAGACAAGAAAAGGAGTCTTCCTCTGGTCTTAAGTCAATCAAGTAATATATATGTCTTCCTTCTCTAGTAATGGGTAAGAATAAGAAGTGTCCCTTTTTGTCAACACCTTCTGGTCGCCGGTGTTCTTCTAGTCTAGGTCTGGTCTTTGTCAATGTCTGATTCTTAAAACAATATTTATAATTGCTGATGTCCTTATTTTTATTTTTTGACCATCATTAACTTGTAATTCTTTTCTCTTTAGAATGAACTAAAGAGGTATGTCAAGAATGGTTTTTGCGGTCCTTTTAAAACCATTATCTAAGCTTTTGGGGGGGGTGTGGGAGGCAGCAATTGTCAGTAATGTCTACTCATACCTCATTAAGAATTACAGAAAATTTGAATGTCTGAAACTTATTGGCTGCCCTTCAATTTCAAGTAAACCTAGGCCAAATGAGCCCCCTCCATGGAAAATTATTACTAGAATAAAAAAAAAGAGAGATACACAGCACCACTGTGCCAAGAATTGGATTACCATGGCACCTCTGCCCCCAGCTTCATCTGGCCAATACTTTTCTGCTAATACTCCTCATGGGAATAGCAGAGCTTTCTTTCTATCTCTTATGGCTTTGGGGGGGGGGGAGTTGGAAATAGTGAGAAGCCACTGGTACTGAAATACGGTTCAAAAATCATTGGACTACTGAAACATAAACTACTTTAGAACAGTTGAGATGAGAGGAAAAGAGGGCAATGTAAAATTTAAAGGAAGCTAAAAGGTAACTACTGTAATTCTATAGTGTTTTTATCCATTAGTCCATTCATTAAACACACAGGAAACTTATTCTGCAAGGCCATAATGAAATCAGCAGCAGGATAAGTTCCCAGAGACAATACCCTTTCTTTAACAAAAATTGGATCCCCCAAGCTTCCCAGGGAGCCCGGAGTCTAAAGTTTACATAGTTTTAGTCGGGCAAGTGAAGAACTCATCTGTCTCAGAGCCTCTTGTTGCTAATCAGAGATAGGAGTGACCGGGCTTATCTCCACAGCATTTCCCAAGAACACCCCATGACTTCTCACACCAGCAATGTTCCTTTCTCCTGAACGTTTCACGGTTATGTGTTTAGTGACCCGAGAGCTGATGCCCTGTCAGCATTTTTCTTTTTAGAACTTAAAGTTAAATCACCTCTTTTCCAAGGCACACTTTTGAACAATAAACAAAACTGTTTGGACAGAAGATTTTAAAAATCTGAGGGGTTTGACAGCATACTTCTGCAGTATCCAAAACAAACTGCCTTTATCTTTGAAGTCCAAAATGATAGTGAGCAGTTATAGCTTCTGTGACATGTCAAAGTGAGATTTTTAAAACATGCTAGTTACTTGTAAAAAGTCAAAGTTTGGGGGTGCCAGAGTAATTATGGGGTGATCCCTTTAATACACTTTTTGAAATTAGACACTGGAGGGCGTAAACAGGACAGAGGCTCTCCTTCCTCTGAGTTCCATAAGGCAAAGCCCCCTTTTTCCATAAATTCAGAAAATTCTTTCTGACACTTAATTTCATCTACTTCAGAAAGCAGCAGCTCTGAACCCTAATCTAGGCAGAACTACTTAAAGCAGTGGTTTTCAACCAGGGTGATGTTGACACCTTTTAAGATGTGACAGCATCTTAAAAGCACAGTAAGCATATTCCTAATTTTTACTCTTTTTTTTGTTTTTTGACCAACATAATTTAAGTGTACGGTGGAAGTTTAACTATAGGTTCAAGTGTGCCATGAGATAAAAAAGGTTAAAAAACACTGACTTAAAGAGATAAACAACTTTACATTACTGCTTCACTATCATGCATTAGACAGAAATCCCAAGTTTTTGTAAACTTGGACCACAATTACGACAAAAGGACAAATTCCTGACATCTACTGTCAGCAGTAAGAATTCGCCCTCATGCATGATGATGGCCCGATGTGATCAAAGCCATTGGTAACTATGCCAGGTGAATGGAAACGAGCTGGAAATCCCACCTATCCGATCTGGCAGGAGTCAGGACTTGGGATCCTTAAATGATGCCTTGGTAAAACGAATAAATGCTAACTGCTCCCTTTGAAGAGAAGGAGCAGAATTTTCTCCATGCTTCAGATAAGGTGAACCTGATTTCAGATTCAGATAAGATGCATATTCATTAAATCAACCAGAAAGTCCTTTCTGAAATAAACTAGGCAGTGCAAAAAAACAGGAAGCTGTGAAAGAACCATTAAACTGGGTTTTCAAAGGTCAGAGAAAAACTAGGGTGCTAAAGGATTTGTGGGAGAGCCTTTGACTGGCCCACCTAAACCTCACAGGTGAGTCCTAACACCAGGGCACATAAACTTGCCCCCGTGGGCTTCCCAGAATGACTAGCAGGGGTCAGGATGTCTGCAGTAAACTTTAAAATGCCTGGGCGGAGCCAACATAATGCAGCTGTGTGTCTCTGAAATTAGCTTAAATTACATTCCAAGGGCAGACCATCCTGCTAATTAGAAATGCACCCTCTAGGAGCCACCAAGTAGGATCTAATCAGAAGCCCCCACTCCACAGGTGGTTTCCTCCAGTCCTTCAGCTCCCTTTGTCTCCCATGGACCCCAGAAGCTTTGCTAATTGGCATAATTAAGGTGAGGAAATGGGTTCCCATTAGTGAAATCAGTGGCTTGTCAATGAGTATAATGACTGTTAGAAATCTGTGCAATTAGTGGTTTTCAAATTTGTGGTTAGAGATAGTTCTCACCCCCGCCCCCGTAAGATATACAAACAGAGCGAGCCCTTTGGTTCACATACCCTGTTTGAGATCTAAGAACTAAACAGTCTGTTTCCAGCCTTTGCTTGGGGGACTTTATTTAACATCCTCTGAATGGAATCTGACTTTGTAAAATTCACACATCTGTTTGTGCAAGGTGGGGTTGGAGCATCTAAGATTAGGGGAGACTTCCTTATTTGGTTTTTTTTTTTTTTTTTTTTGCAAATATGTATTCAATAAGTGCCTGTCTGACTACCAGAATTTGGTCCAAGATCTGCTTTTAATATAACCTGGTAGGAAGGTTGCATCTGAAGCTGCCATTATTTACTCCCAAAGTGCTTAATAGGCACACAAAGCAAATCAATTTACAACATTGGACCCTGGGTCTCCTTTCTCCATTTAAATGATGCAGAAATACTTGAGCTTTCCCACGGTGAAAAACATATTTCTTAATAAAAAATAAATAAATACAAATAAATATATAAAAATGATGCAGAAAAATGTGGTAACTCAGTTGGGAATCGAGACTAGAATCTGGGTGTTATTTCTTGGCTCTACCTGTAAAAGTTCCGCTAATTGCAAGACAATTATGGAACTCCACTGAGAAGATATCTCATTTGTAAGCAAGGCTAATAATCCCTGCCAAATCCATTTTGAAAATTAAATTAGAAAATATATTTAAAGGTACTACATAAGCTGTAAAATAGTTGATGCAAATGTTCATTATTTTTAGGCCACTTTACACCAAGGTGTAAGTGACCAATATTAAATTCTTTTGGGGAGCTGACCGATTTTCTTTTGGGGAAAGAAAAGGAGGGAATGGTGAGATTCTGGCTTTTAGAAGAAAAGAAATAACCATGAAGAGATGAAAGGAAAAAGGCCCAAGAGAAACTAAAAAGTCTGGTCCCAAAGAGCCTCTCATCCCTAACCTTTCCCCATCCCAGAGATCCTTAAATGTTAATTTTAGTTGGAGGTAAGCAAAATTAGGAGGATGCACTTGTTTCTGTGACAAACAGAATAACTTCACACACTGACATTCGTGGTCAAACCCTGGAGATGCAGTAAGTACAATGAACAATCAAGAAGCCTCCAGGTCTGGGGCTCTGGTCACCTGGGAAGCAGAGAAGTCCCACACTGGGTAGAACACTCAACGAACTGAGTTACGTAGCTAACCTGTGTGACCTGTGGGCACACGGTCAATGTCAAGTCCCCATTTTACTGTTGACACAGGTCTAATGGCTTATCCTTCACAGTACGTGCACATACACGATCTCAGCTGAAACTTGGCCTTCTGTTAAGCAGAAAAGGCAGGGATTTTATTTCAATTTAAAAACTTCAGAATAAAAGGTTTAGAGAAATACAGGAACTTTCCCCAAGATCAAATGAGGACAACTTCCCAGAGATAAAATATTAAGATCTTTAAGCTCTCAGGTCCATGTCATTGCAGCAGACACCATAAGGAAAGGCTATAACTCCCCACCAACACCACAGGTGAGATGCTAGAAGCCTGTTTAAATTTGCACAGACAACAAACATCAAGGCCCAGTTTCCTGCCCCATTGGGCAGTGGACTCTAGTGGGCTCTCTCTGCCCAGGATACCTGGGCCCATAGCTAGGCATACCGTGAACAAGGAAAGGACCCGAAGGCGCTGCATTTTCCTTAGCAAGTCTGCCTGAGCCCAGATAGTCACCAAAAAAAGAAGTCTTCCGCTGTAAGAACAAGCAAGAAGCTGAAGCTTTGACACACTGGAAATGCATCCTGCTCTCACAGCATCCACCCCACAGGCTGTTAAAGCTCGACAGTATCCTCACCCACCCTGACCTCAGCCGAAATGCACGATGTGACCCAAATCCCTCAAATATCAGGCACCCGCTGCACAACCAGGTTTCTCTGCTTCCAATAACCCAGATTACTCTCTACAATATTTAAATTAGAAGCGTTTTTCTCCAGATAATAGGTGCCCTGATCCCTTAATCCAGTTATTTTTAAATTCTACAAAAAAATACAAACTCACTCTTGGCCTAGGAACAGAGGCATGGCTAAAAAATAAAACTTGCTCATAGCCCTGAAACCAGAGAGCATCTCCGTTTTCCCTTCCCACCTCCCCTGTCTTTGCTAAGTCATGTTTGTAGCACACAAGGCACGATTCCCACTACACGTGAAGACCTGGTTCCGTAGGCCGTGCGTGGCTGTCTCTGGGAAGGTTCTTCCGGATTCTTAACTTTCCGGCTGAGACGGGATGTTTCTCTAGCACGGAGGCAGAGGTTGAAGGGGTCGACGCACTGTCCTGTCTTCTGAAGAGTGACGTGCCCTGTGCCTTGGCCATGAGAGGTCCCCAGGACACTGAGGAGCTCCCCAATTCCCAGCAAGGCGCTCACGGCCCTGGAGGGAGTATCAGGTCATATAAAGAGAACAAGTAGCACCAGGGAAAGGAAGGGGAATGGCAGGAATGAGAAAGAAAATTTCAGCCCCGATTCAACAGTGCAAGTAGTACGGGCCAAAAAGTTCATGAAGAAAGCCAAGTGCACCAAGACTCCTACACAGGCCGGCGCACGCCTGCCGAAGACAGCAGGAAGGAGGCGGGCTGGAACTAGGAGGGGCCCCTGCCCCGTCCCCCGAAGGCACAGAGAGCAAGGACATCTGAGAAGGCTTGCTGCTCTGGTCAGGGCCTCAGGCCTCCACGTGCAATGTGGGAGAGAGGAGCCCGGGGATGCTCTGGGTCACATCCTGGTCTCCCGGGGACCTTTCCTCTTCCACCCCCCACCCCCCAGAGCTTCTTCCGTCTGTAGAACCAGGGCTGTGTGTTGACTGTGGGAAACCAGCAGCAAACCAGTCCCTAAGGAGGCCAGAGAGCCCCTCCCGGCTGACCGGAGGCAGCCAGCCAGACTTCAGACCCCACACACGCCTGGGGCAAGGCAGGCTAATTGTAACCCAGGCCGGCGGGGGCAGTGCTGTGACCCCTGCAAGGGGCTAACACTAACAATGCCTCTTGGGTTTCCCTCCAGCAACCCCTTTCCACGAAGCCAATTACAGGTAAATGTGACTAGGGCAGTTCTAAAGTGACCTGGGTCCCATTCCTGCGCCTAGAGGCCCAGCCTTTTTACTCTTTTTTACTTCCGAGATCTTCTAAGGTATTGGTCAAAACAGTTATCACCATCTGCTATTTCCTCTGGCTTATGCCTCAGGTACAGGCTTAAAGACAGGGTGAAAACACTCCTGGAACCCCACCCCCTCAACATACACACATTGAAAACAAGGGTCACCTGTGTCTCAGTTCACATTCCTGGGGAAGGAAAGTAGTCAATTTTTCATGTAACGGAGTCTCCCCAGCACCGCCTGCCCTATTAATAACATCCCCTTAGCCCTGCTGAAAAGTCACTGGCTCAGACGTCAGGCTGCACATCTGGAAAATGTTAAGGTGTTATGTGATGAATACATTTACAGCTTGGGCTTTCTGTAAAAGAAACTGGGGGTGGTGTGCATGGTGGGGTAGGGGTGGGGCGAGGGGTGCGGAGGGAAGAGGAAGGAAGCTGTTCTTTTTCTGCAGCAGCTGATGAAAGAGCTGTTTCTTTCCGTTACTTGGAGACCCGCTCCTTACAGGAGTGACTGAGACCCACTGGGAGGTCTCTGGGCTTCCCCTGCAAGAAAGATACGAGCCTGGTGTTTTCCTCAATGTGAGACACCCAGGGGTCCATCGAGAAGGGTGCTCTTCTCGCCAAGGGCCCTTTACACTGTGACGAGTTTGCAGAGAAGTCCCCAGCCCAGAATAAACCGAGATCAAGGCCACAGAACGTTGGCTCCTACAGCCTGAAATATCTAGGGTGGCCAATTCTGTGCAAGAGAAAAGCAAACCTAGCTTTAGGTTCTTTTAGGACATAGCCCTTTCCCTCGGTTTTAAAATAGTTGAGGATCTTGGGTTCATTCCTGGACAACTGGTCCTGGCAGGGAGCAAGACTGTACCACGTGGACCTGGCAGAATCCAGGAGGTTGCAGAGGAGCCTTGGGAAGAGAAAACAGTGGCCAGATGCATTTCAGGTTAACCCTCCATCCTCAGAGGATTTTGTACCTATGAACAAAGCTCGTGAGGTTTGCCTTCCATCCCCATGGACCTCCCAGAGACAGGCAGCACACATCCCCTCAAAGGCCCCAGCCACCCTGGGAATGGGGTGAATTCCACAGCGTGGAGACAGAAGGCTAGCTGTAGACCAGTGCGGTGAGTCTCTTGAACAAACACACAATGATGGCTAGAAAACCAGCCACCAGGAGCCCTGGGTCGCTTGGTTCTGATCTGCAAAAGGACACACACATGGTCTCTGCCGGACACTCACGCACCATCTTCAAAGCGTGACCTGCCGCAGATGACTTGTGCAGCTTTGCGCTGTATGCGGAGGACAGAGCTTCCTCTCTGCCTTTTAGCACGAAAGCCAAAAATTTGATAAGATTTGAGAAAACTAAGTAACTAAATAAATAAAAATAGGAGCAAGACACCAGCCTAAGCTCAGCTGCTCATTCTTTCTCTAGCAGGAAGGGACTCCCCAGCACAGCATTCCAGACTCTGAATAACCTCTTCTGCAAAGATACTGGTCTCGAAAACCACTCCTCTCCTTTCGGATTAGGAAGGACAGCACAGTCAGATAGTTCAGCAGACTCAGCTTACCCTGCCCAGAACCTGGACCTCAAACGTCCTCAGTGAGAACTGCCTCTTTTTTCCAGACGGATTCCTGCACACACACTGGCTCAGAGCGGACGAATTCCTTCCAAGCCTCCTGACCAAGGACTGTGATGTCACCACAGGCCCTCCCTCTGCTCCCTAAAAGGCCATTCACACAAAGAAGGACTTTAGCCCCCTTCAGAGAGGCCTGGCCCCTCCTCCTAGCCCGAGCAGCCCTGGCCTGGTCTGCTTTGGTCACACTCCAGGCTGAGCGGGAGGCAGGAGCTGGCTGAGGGTCCCGATGTGAACCAGCTCCCACTGTCTTCTTGGAAATTCAGAGATAGGCCTGGGGACAAATGGGGAATTAATATCCAGTGATACTGATGCAGCAAAAAAAACCCCAAAGAACCTCAAAGATCCTGTGGGAATCTCTAGTTAAATAGACTTTTCAGAACAGCTTGTATTTGTTTGTTTCTCTCTCTCTCTCTCTTTCTCTGTGTTTGTATAAAAGAGCTGATGCCCATTGTAGAAAATGTGGAAAATAAGTATTCCTCATCTGGCCACTCAGAGGAAAACATTTCATTCCACTGTTGTCTTCACAGAAATACATCTGTGTATTTAATATAGTTGAGATCAGAGAGAATATGCAATTTTGTGACCAACTTTTTTTTAACCCCACATTATCTCACAAACACTTTTAATATTACTCACTGGCTATTGCAAGATGTACTTTTCTTTTGGAGACAGAATCTCACTTCTTGCCCTCGGTAGAGTGCTGTGGCATCATAGCTTACAGCAACCTCCAACACTTAGGGCTCAATCAATTCTCTTATCTCAGCCTCCCGAGTAGCTGGGACTACAGGCACCTGCCACAACACCCCGCTGTTTTTAGAAACGGGGTCTTGCTCTTGCTCAGGTTGATCTTGAACCTGTGAGCCCAGGCAATCCACCTACCTTGGCCTCCTAGAGTGCTGGGATTATAGGCGTGAGTTACCATGCGCGGCCTGAAAGATGTACTTTAAATGGCTACATTAAATCCCATGCTGAAAAGTGAATGGATGAATCTGAAGTCAGAGAAGAGAGCTCTAATTTCAAGAAATGTTTGGAGAAAGGGGGTCCTTTATTCCAAAGCTAACCAACAGTCTTCTGCCATGAAGAAAACAGATGCGCATTGCCTTACATAGAGATCCGAGTGTCACCACAGAATCAGACTCAGTCTAATGGGGTTTTGTCTAGAGCATTTCTCATGCCCTGGGGACACCCTTTGGCTCCCCACCTGGCCTCCAGGTTGCATCCACCTTGTTCTCTGGAACTTTAGGTTGACTTAGAAAATTTGGGGTATAACACAGGATCTGCCTGACCAGAAAGTCAGTGAGAATTCCAGGTTGATTCAGGGCCATGAAGTATTCATTTTCTTTAGTCAGATTTCAGGAAATACAGAGAACTGTGAGATTTACAGAGAACTGGAGAAAGAACGACACATGCCATGCTCAGTCTTGCTCATTCGGGGTCAGTTTGGGAGCAGGTTGTCCTGGTGAAGAGGAGTCAGTGGCCCAAAGATGGCGCAGGGCTCGCCTGTGGCCTGTAGACTGGTCAGAACCGCAGGCCTCCCGGGACCCTCCCAAGCAAAATAATCCAAGTAGACAATGCAGGCAAGGCTCTTTTAGAAAGGAAGCTAAAAGCTACAACTACTCACAACATTTAATGACATTTTTCGTATGCTGAAATTTATTTAATGATACTGGGGCGTTTCCCAATGTCTGACCTGATCGTACCAGGTCACCAGGGAGCTCCATGGGAACTCTGGATTTATGCTGCCCTTTGGAATAACTGGAATGTTTTGTGGAGCCAAAGGCATTTCAAGATGCTACTTAGCAGTCCAAAGTAAACCGAGTTAAGGAAATCACACACCAAGAGCTGACACTGCTCTGCAGAAGGACGAAGGGACAGGACCTTCCATTAAGAGGCGCTCTGTGGCTCAGCGCCTGTGGCTCAAGCGGCTAAGGCGCCAGCCACATACATCTGAGCTGGAGGGTTTGAATCCAGCCCGGGTCCACCAAACAACAATGATGGCTGCAACCAGAAAATGGCTGGGTGTTTTGGCGGTTCCTGTGTCCCAGCTACTTGGGAGGCGGAGGCAAGAGACTCGCTTGAGCCCAGGAATTGGAGGTTGCTGTGAGCTGAAATGTCACTGCACTCTATCCAGGTGACAGCTTGAGGCTCTGTCTCAAAAAAAAAAAAAAGAGGTGCTCTGAACCAGCAAGGCAGGACTAGTACCGGGAGCTGATACGGGATCTTGCCTGTACCTCCACACCTGTGAGTTACGTAGGAAAAAAAATCGCTTTGAACCTGCCCTAGTCACAAAAGAAAAAACGGAAAATATTGCAGTTATTTCCCAAGTGCCAGACATGCGCATGGCTGGGAGTCTCAGAGATGCCGTGGCTCACTGAACACTCACACACACTCGCTCTTACACACGCAGACATGCACACACATGTATGTGCACACTGTGATGAGCTGAATTCTGCCATCCCCACAAACTCACAGGTCTAAGTCCTCACACCCTGTATCTCAGAAGGTGACCTCCTTTGGAGATAACGGTCTTTACGGAAGTAACTGAGTTTAAGTGAGGTTATTAGGGTGGGCCCTCATCCTATAGGGCTACTGTCCCTTACAACAAGAAAGACGAGGAGAGACAACGTGAGCAGACGCAGAAATAAGACACCCATTTATGAGGCAGCCCCCCCAAAAAAGAGAGGTGCCTCCAGCAGACCCTTCTCTCACAGCCCTCAGACGGAACCGACTCGCTGACACCTCCACAGGTGAGACTGTAAATCTCTGCTGTTGAAGCCACGAGATTTGTGGCACTCTGTCAAACCATCCCTACAAACTATACACACACTCCCGCACTCACACGTGCGCATGGACACACGGGAACACCCACACCATCTCCTGACCTCCCACTGCGAAAACAGCGTGGAGTTTAGAAAAACGCTTGGTGGCAAAGCCACAGTCAGGTACTCCAGAAAAGGGAATTATACTCAGAGGCGGAGGCAGAAATTAAACCCACAAGCTGGCTGTGGGTGGCAAAAGCATAACCGGAGACGTCCCGCATTTGATGACAGTGGAGCCCCAGACAGAAACGATCTGAGCAGAGCACAGCGAGCAGCGGCTCACAGCGGCTGGCACATCTGCCACCCTCCAGCACAGACTGAGCTCGGGTGGGTCTCCTGAAAATGAATTTGCCAGTTTAATTCTCCCGCTCCATAATCCGGTCTTGTTTAGCCTCTCAGGGTCCCTTACAACGAGAACAATGAAGCTGTTTGGAAATTTGGTCTTGGTTTGGGCAGTTGATGCCATTGTGACCATCCTTTAGCAAATAGCGATAGTGTACCAACCGCATGCCAGGTCTGTGCTACGCACCCTTGCACACCTCCTAGTTAACCGAGCAACAGCAAGGTGGGGATCCCCCCACCCCGTGGTGGCCAATCCCACCCCAAGGTCACCCCCCTATCTAGGAACAGATCTCTCTAGAAGCCACAAGGCAGGCTTTGGTCCTGGAAGCACCTCTGGGCAGTTCAGGATAGAGATGACCCAGGAAGTGTGCTGGGCTAAAACAAAGGAGGTAAGAAAAGGAAAACTTAAGAAGCATTTGTGAGACAAGGCAGCAAGAGACTGCTTTGAAACCAAAGGCTCATCGGGGCTTAGGGAAGGCCCTGCTTCCTTTCTGGGTCTTGGTTTTTTAGTCTATAAAATGAGAGATTCCAACTAGGTAAACCCTCAAAATTCCCTTTTCCTAATCTCTGTAATTCTGTGCTTTTAGCATGAACTTTAGGAAAAAGTGAAGTGGTTCTGAGTGGTGAGCGTGGAGAGAAGGCCAGCCAGTGGTGGGAGCAGCGGCCTTGGGAACCTGCTGGCACTTTTGCCAAAAGAGAGTTCAAAAGTTCCCAGAAGGAAGCTTGCCTTGTAGACATTCTGCTTGTCTGAAATTTATCTTTAATAGAAGGATTTTATTCTGGTAAATGTGACCACCTCATTTATCAGGGTTATCAGACACTAGTACCTGAGGGTGACAGAATGTTCCAAACTCAGATTCTACAGGGCCAGCAGTCCGGAGATGCTGGCTTCAAAGGCTGTCCACATCTAGCACTTTGCTGGAACTTTTCCCAAAGTCAGAAAAGTGGGGAGAAGCAGTCGTGGGAAGGTTCCTTCTCCCTGCTTCCTGGGCCACAGGGAAAGTGGAGGCTTGCAACTTTTCCCAAAGTCAAGAGAGGGTGGCGAGGTGGCCATGGGGAGGTTCCTGCTTCCCAGGCTGTAGGGAATGTGGAAGCTTGCAACTTTTCAGGGACACAGTGGAAGGAAGCCCGGGCCTTTGCACCGCTGGACACCCATTCAAGGTGACCGCAGCTGCCTCCTCTCCCCAGACACCCAGACCTGTCCTCCTCCCTTACATTTTGGGTAGGTTCCTCCTCTAAGTCCTATCACTCAAAAAATCCCAGAGCTCAGCATGGAGCCAGGTCTTCAAAGCAATTTACACCGAGATGTAAATTTGATAGGAATATTTACAACTTAAGACAGGAGCTTGTTTGCCAAAGGAATCCCTAATTGGGGGAAAGTGAGGGAAATTAAACACCCTCTTGGACCCTTAATTCATTAAGGGGAAATGGATGAGAGAAGGCAAACTGGAGAAGGGACTTCCCTAAGTAAGGTCAGATCTGGCAGCACCTTTCCAGGCTCAGAGCCCTGAAACGCTATAGAGAGGAGACTCCGAAGGGAAATGCAAACACAATGGACCACTCAGCTATGTCACACACCAAAGTCTCCTTGATCCTTCCTGTAAGAAACATTATTGCACCAATTAAAGTAGTTGCCAATGCCCAGGCCCTTGCCTTCCCCACTGCATCTTGCCTCTCCCAGTGCTGCTGCTCAGAAATGCGGCTGCAGCTTCGGGAAGATTAGAGGGTCTGTAGCCCTAATGTAAACTGTGCCTCATTCTAAAATCAGTTGGAAGCCAGTGGTGATATTTAAGGGAAAGAGATAAGGAGGCCAATAAAGTACCCTATCCCCTGCTGTCCATTTCATTTCTACCCTGAGTCTTCTCTCTCTCTCAAGGATCTTAAGACTAAACATCCCTAGTGTTGACCACCCCAGACACCCTAGTCTGATCTCCTACAAGAGCCCTGGGGCCATCACAGTGCACGTGGAGGACAGGGCTTCAGCAGAAATACACTGCAATCTTATCTATAACTGGGAAAACCTGTAATGATGAAAAAGTATAGGATAAGTATCTGAAAATTATGATTTGCATAACTGATAGAAGGCTATGCAATCTGGAGAAAGGATATTTATCATAATTGCATGGCAATCTGGAATGACGGCATATAAATACATACATGTGAAAAGGGGTGTGGAATGGACTTTGGTGTCTGGCAGACTTGGCAGCCTCTTCCTCTGTAAAATGGCTTAACATCATCACTAGTACAGGGGGCAGCTGTAAAACATTAGATACTTCTCGCAGGGTTTGCCATTCAGTCAAAGGACTCGAGGCATGGTGGCTCAAATAGAAATAAATGGAGAAAATATTTGCAACTCATCATGAAGGTCTAATGTTCATAATATATAAAGAAATAATACAAATCAACATGAAAAAGACCAACAATCCAAGCATAAAAACAGACAACAGATATGGATAGTTCACAAGAAGAAATATAAATTAGGCTGGGCGCCTGTATTACAGTGGTTATGGCACAAGCCATACACACCAAAGGTGGCGGGTTAGAACCCAGCCCAGGCCAGCTAAACAACAATGACAACTGCAACAAAAAATAGCCAGGTGTCATGGCAGGTGCCTGTCATCTCAGCTACTTGGGAGGCTGAGGCAAGAGAATCTCTTCAGCCCAAGAGTTTGAGGTTGCTGTGAGCTGTGATGCCACCGCACTCTACCGAAGGCGACATAGTGAGACTCTGTCTCAAAAAAAAAAAAAGAAAGAAATATAAATTAGTCTTAGACATACAAAAAGATTTTCAATCCCTCTCATTTTAAAAGAAATACAAAATAAAGTTATAAGTTTTCCACCTATAAAGTTAGTTATCAGCATGTGAGGAAAAATGTACCCTCATCTAAAACCTTAAAGTTGGATGGTAATTTGGCTATAGGTATCTAATTTTAAAATACACAAAGCCTTTGACCCAGTAGTTCTAGTTCCAAGAATTTATACTATAGATATAGTAGCACATATATAAACTGATCTATATCCAAAGATCTCCAATGCCATACTGCTTGCTAATAACAGATTACTACAAATAACCTACATTAACAGGATTATTGATAGAGTCATAAAACAGAATATTATGCAAAACTTTCAAAGACTAGGACAGCTCCCAGCTCTGTAGGAATTGATACACAATAATCTTTAAAATCTGCTACTAGTGGCTGGGCGCCTGTGGCTCAACGGGCTAAGGTGCCAGCCACGTACACCTGAGCTGGCGGGTTTGAATCCAGCTCGGGCCCGCCAAACAACAATGATGGCTACAACCAAAAACTGGCTGGGCGTTGTGGCAGGCGCCTGTAGTCCCAGCTACTTGGGAGGCGGAGGCAGGAGACTCGCTTGAGCCCAGGAATTGGAGGTTGCTGTGAGCTGTGGATGCCATGGGACTCTACCCAGGGTGAAAGCTTGAGGTTCT
>CAUYON010104841.1:0-18083 GCA_963573935.1 Arctocebus calabarensis | reverse complement strand
CAGGCGCCCGCCACAACGCCTGGCCATTTTTTTTTGGTTGCAGCCATCGTTGTTTGGCGGGTCCTGGGGCTGGATTCGAACCCGCCAGCTCAGGTGTACGTGGCTGGCGCCTTAGCCCGTTGAGCCACAGGCACCGAGCCCAAAGTTTAGAAATTTATAATAGCACAGAAAAGTTATTAGCCTTGTAAGAAAGGTCTAATGACAAAACATAACTGGACCTTGTGAATGGAAACACACACACATGCAAACTCTGTGGACCAGCTTCCCAGGAGATGATCCATCTCTAAATTCCACTGGTAACTTTTACCTTGGGTAACTGATTGCAGCACAGTTGCAGCTTGAAACTTGTTGAGTGACCGTGTGGCCACCCAGAAATCAAAGGTTCCTCATTTTCTACCATTTCATCCTTTCTCTTCCCAAGCCACTTATTTCCATGAGTCAGAGGCAAGTATTTTAGCAAACCTCATTTCACTGACACCAACAGAGAGTAGAAAAAACTCTCACACAAAGTATTTTTCTGTTCTCTCACTGAAACAACAATCAACACAGAGGACTTGTTTGACCAAATGTGTGGGGTTTCTCCCCCACCAACAAGCTATCAGTTCTGTGGTGGACCCCAGCTGGTGTCCTGTAGTTCAGTTTTATTCTATCTACCTAGAGATAGCTTCAGATCCCACAGGTTAAGGGCTCAGTCCTCAACTGTCCCTTCATCCCCATCTTCAGATGCCAATCACAAGCCCCAGGTTGTTTCACTTGTGCTTCTGACCAGCTGGCTATAAATTGGGGATCCCATGGCCACCCTCCTGGAGTTCAATTGAACTTGAATTTAATTTGCTGGAGTGTCCCACAGAACTCAGGGAAATACTTAACATTTCCCAGTTTATTATAAAGAATATTACAAAGGATACATACAGACAAAAAGATGCACAGAGCCAGATATGGGGGAATGGGTGCAAGGCTTCCATGCCCTCCCCAGATCCACGAATATCCACATTTGGCAGCTACCCAGAAGCTCTCAGAACCAGTCCTTTTGGGATTTTATGGAGCCTTAATTAAGCAGCCATGATGGATTAAACCATTGGTCATTGGTGATTAACTTAACCTTCAGCACTTCTCCCCCCACTACCCACATGAGAGGCGACAATGTCATCTCTTCCTCTGAGCCTTTTTTTTTTTCTTGTTTTGAGACAGTCTCCAGCTGTCACCCTCAGTAGAATGCCGTGGCATCACAGCAACCTCAAATTCTTGGGCTTAAGCGATTCTCCTGCCTCAGCCTCCCAAGTAGTTGGAACTACAGGTGCCCACCACAATGCCCAGCTATTTTTTGGTTGTAGTTGTCATTGTTATTTGGCAGGCCTGGGCCGGATTCGAACCTGCCAGCTCCGATGTATGTAGCTGGCGCTCTAGCCACTTCAGCTATAGGTGCCAAGCCTTTTTCTTTTTCTTTTTTTTTTTGAGACAGAGTCTCACTTTGTCACCCTCTGTAGAATGTGGTGATGTCACAGCTCACAGCAACCTCAAACTCTTGGGCTCAAGTGATTCTCTTGCCTCAGCCTCCCAAGTAGCTGGGATTACAGGCGCCCGCCATAACGCCCAGGTAT
Source organism: Arctocebus calabarensis (assembly GCA_963573935.1). Lineage (NCBI taxonomy): Eukaryota > Metazoa > Chordata > Mammalia > Primates > Lorisidae > Arctocebus > Arctocebus calabarensis. The sequence continues at coordinate 16,482 of CAUYON010104841.1, read as the reverse complement.
TTTTTGGTTGCAATTGTCATTGTTGTTTAGCAGTCCTGGGCTAGGCTCAAACCTGCCAGCTTTAGTGTATGTGGTCGGCGCCCTACTCACTGAGCTACAGGCACCAAGACTCCTCTGAGCTTTTCAAGGTGTTATTGTAATATTGGATTTCCCTCGGTTCATAACTCATTTATTCATTTCTTCCCCTCAGCTACCGTTTCTCCTTCTCTCTATAAATACCTAAACTCTTTCACATTTGGACATTAGAATTGCCATAATGATGGTCTAGATTGCAAGAAGCAATACTAGTCTAGCAAGTGGCTCCTCCATTTCTTGATAACCATGTAAAGATTTCCACCCTATTGGAATGAGTCCCATAACTCTCCCCTTTCTCTGTCCTCTTAGTTTCACCCCATCAACCTTTTCTTAATTCATTTTATTTCTTAATAACCATTTTAAAATGTCCACTTTCCTGGGAGGAGTACTTTGACTCTTCCTTCCCCTCTGCCTTTCCCCATTGTCTTGCTAATTACCTTCATGTTTTTATTAGCATTTGTCTGGCCCTTGAAGGGAAGCTGAGACAGGAAATTTGATAAGGCTTCTCTGGCATAAGCTCAGTTTTGCATAGTAAGGTTACATGGGTACCCATGCAGAAGGGACCTCTTAAGTACAGCATTTACCAAGACCTGAGTAATGGATATATTCAGTGGATAAACGTCCTGGCCATCATAAAGCCAGCCCCACGTGGCTTGCGGATGCAGCATGTCAGCTGCTGCTTCTGGGGTGCCTCACTTGGCATTTGCGGAGAAGGTACACAGTCCCCCTTCTCAGGTAAACAGAACTTACAGTGGCTCTTCTGCAGTCCACCAGGCTGGTTGATCCCTAAGAAAGAACCTCCTGTATGTCTGGATCAGTTCCAGCAACCTGTGATTATTCCAGAGCAAAATGCAGGACCCACATCAATCCAAATATACTCTTACTTGGCTGCATTTAAAACCAAAGACGCTGCACCTACATTAGTTACTCTCAGCAATCCATTTTAGTGAAGCCTCCTTAGGAAGCTGATACTTGTCTGCAAAAGGAAGCAATTCCTTCCCACTATACCCTCTGGTTTCAATAGTTTTGCCCTTCCCCCTCATCAACTACCTTTTCAGTAACCACAAGTCTTAGAGGTACTCTCTGTTGACCCTGCATAACTTTTCCTTAAGGGTCAGCTTGGGAGCTCACACAGACTGAAATCTGATCTCATCTAATGTTAAGATCTAATTTGGGCACACTCTTTTAATTTCATTTTAGCTATCACAAATAAAAAACCACCAAGAGATTGAATATTTTGTTTTTTTCTTATTAATCTGTATTCCCTTAGGCATCCAGTGAATCACCTCCACAGGAGTTGGATCCATCTCTAAATTCCATGAGTAACTTTTACCTTGGGTAACTGATTGCAGCACAGCTGCAGCTTCAAACCGTGGGAGCCCATGTAGCCCGCCCAGAATTAAAGGTTCCTCATCCCCCACCGTTTCCTCCTTTCTCTTCCCAAACCACATGTTTCCATGAGTCAGGGCGGTTCTAGCAAACCCTCTTTGCTGACACCAATTGAATAGGAAAAAATGTCACACATAAACTCAGAAGTATTACCAGGTGAAGAGGATCCAGCTGCTCACTGTCAACCAATATGCAGAGATGAGATGAGAATCAGTCCATCAAACTTTGTCAGAAGGCTGGTGATTCGGGAGAACTGTGAGAGTAGCCTGTCCAAGACTATTCTGTTCTTCCATTTCCAAGATCACAGTTTTATACATAATGTTTCAAAGCAAAGACCACATTAACTCTCACTTTAAATAATAAACAGTATAACTCAGTAACAATCTATTACATTTCTGATTCAGAAGTTAATTTTCTAAATCAATCCTCCTAAAGCAAAGACCACAATAGCACTTATTTTAAGTAATAATCAGCATTACTCAGTGACAATCTATTATAACATTTCCAATTTAAAAGTTAATTTTCTAAACTATTCAAAATGGGCATCTTTAGGGTGGGAGCTAAATTTGCAAAACAATAAGAATGGGAAACAGGAGGTAAAGGTCACTTAGGACCTAAAACAACCAGACCAGCTGTGTCACATTGGCCCTAGCCTGACTGACTCCATCTTATTTTCAGCACATATGCTCTCAGAAGTACTTCTCTGTTCTCTCAGTGACAATCAGCATAGAAGAGTTCTCTGACCAAATGTGTGGAGAGTTCTCTTTAGTAAGCATTCTGTCAATCCTGCAGTGGACCCCCAGCTAGGTGTCTCTAATTCAGTTGTATTCCAACACTACCTAGCTATAGTGTCAGTCTCCGAAGACTAGCCTCCCTCCCAGCTTCGAATGCCAGTCACAAGCCCCAAGTTGTTTTACCTGTGCTTATGACCCATGGAACCCTCCTTGGATTTAATTAGTTTGCTAGAGGCTCACAGCCCTCAGAAACACTTACCTATAGGTTTGTTATATAGGATATAGCATGCACTCTAGGTGCACCACCCTCCAGGGACCTTCATTTGCGTAGCTATCCAGAAACTCTCCCAACTCTGTCCTTGGGGGTTTTATGGAGACTTCATTACCTATCCAAGATTGATGGAAGCCATTGGCCATAGGTAATTAACTTAACTTCAGCACCCCCTTCCCTCCCTGAAGGGTGGAGGTGGGACTGAAAGTCCCAGCTCCCTAATTATGCCTTTGTCTTGTTGGTAACAACCCCTTCCTGAACCTACCTAGGGGCTATACCCATCAGTTATCTTTAGTATAAAAAAAGATATGACTTTGGAATTCCTAAGAATTCTAGCAGTTGTCCGCCAGAAATGGTTGGAAGACCCAATATATACACATATTTCACAGTATCACAGACCTGATAATCAGAGTTTTGTTATCCTTCAACTTTGGCTTTTGTCTTTTCATATAGACTTGAATATGCTGGCTAGATACTGTCTTTTAGGAACACAACACAAAAACACTATAGCAACCTCATAGCAGTCATAAGAATTGGAATCACCTAAGAGGTGACAGTTGAAAGCAGACAGGAAATTAACAGTTGTAGAGTGGGAGAGATACTTTAGCATGGGCTTAAATAAGGTAAAAATATCTTTTGAGGGCTATCAGATTTTAAATTTCAACATCTTCCAATCAGTCAGATTTGGTTTATGTCATGCTTCAGACCCAACCATTCTTTTCTATGGGTTCTTTAAAAAGCCAAAAGCAGATAAAGATTTCTGAAAATGAAGCATTTGATGATAGAATTCTAAAAATAATTTGGTCCATTATATTGCCACAGGTACAAAACACACACACACACATCTACACTCTGGGAAACAGCCACTTGGATTGCAATGAAAAATAGGAAATTAAAAAGGCATCACAGACAGGCATGTGGTGGCTTATGCCTTTAGTCCCAGCATTTTAGGAGGCTGAGACAGAAGGATGACCTGAGGCAGGAACTCGATACCAGGATGGACAACATAGTGAAACTTGTCTCTACATAAAATTGTTTTAAAAATTAGCCAGACCTGATAATGTGTGTCTGTAGTCCCAGCTACTCAAGAGGTAAGGTAGAAGGATTGCTTGAGCCCACGAGTCCAAGGCTGCACTGAACTGTACCACAACATTCCAGCCTGGGCAGTGGAGAGAGATCCTGTCTGTCGTTTCTTGCAGTTTTGGGCCGGGGCTAGATTTGAACCCACCACCACTGGTATATGGGGCCAGTACCCCACTCATTGAGCCACTGACGCTGCCCTAAAAAATTTTTTTTAAAAACAGGCATAATATATCACTGTCCAGATTTCTGGCCACTCTTTTTTTCTAGGGCATGGCCATTTCATTACTAGTCCCTTCTTTTAGAATTTTAGATTGGGGTGGCCCCTGTGACTCAAAGGAGTAAGGCGCCGGCCCCATATACCGTTGGTGGAGGGTTCCAACCCAGCCCTGGCCAAAAACTGCAAAAAAAAAAAAAATTTTTTTTTGATTAAAAATCTAAGTCAGGTCCCCTGCTTCATGTTACTTACTGTTTTTAAGGGGGGGGGGGAGAGAAATGTCAAAGGAAGAAGACGGAGAATTAGGTATCTCAAGTCTACCTTCCTATAGTGTCTGTATTCGTTTTCTATTAAGAGCCCAAAGTATTGAAGTCACAAGCTTTCCTAAGAACCACATTTAGAAAATTTATATTAGGCTCGGCGCCTGTGGCTCAACGGGCTAAGGCGCCAGCCACATACACCTGAGCTGGCGGGCTCAAATCCAGCCCAGGCCAGCCAAACAACAATGACTGCTGCAACCAAAAAATGGCCGGGCGTTGTGACGGGTGCCTGTGGTCCCAGCTACTTGGGAGGCGGAGGCAGGAGACTCGCTTGAGCCCAGGAGTTGGAGGTTGCTGTGAGCTGTGATGCCATAGCACTCTACTACCAGAGTGACAGCTTGAGGCTCTCTCAAAAAAGAAAAAGAAAATTTATATTAATAATAAATGTGACTAGGTGCCATGGCTCACGTATGTAATTCTAGCACTTTGGTAGGCTGAGGCGGGAGGATTGCTTGAGGCTAGGAGTTCAAGACCAGACTGAGCAAAGAGCAAGATCCCTATCTCTAAAAAAAAAATAGAAAAATTAGCTAAGCACAATGGTGCATACCTATAGTCCCAGCTTCTTGGGAGGCTGAGGCAGAAGGATTGCTGGAGCTGAGGAGTTTGAGGCAGTGAACTATGATGATGCCCAGGCACTCTCTTCCAGGCAACAGAGCAACACCCTGTCTCCATTATCATCATCATGATGATAAATGATATCCACTGAACTACTTTTATATGTAATTCATATAACTTTTAAAATATTTCTGAGATAGATACTATTATTGCTATCACTTTCTAAATGGTAGATTTAGGTCAGATCCATAGAGGATAAATAACTTACCTACAATAATACAACTGGTATATTACAAGGCCTAGATTTGAACCCAGATAGTCTTACTTAAAGCCCATATACTGACTCTCATAATATATGATAGTACTCAAACCAGATTCTTTCTGGTTTATTGCCCTAGATAAGGTGATCAACTATCACCAGTGACCAAGAACCTATCTCACTTAATGTACCTGTTCCTAGTTTTCAAACTGGAAATTTATTAACGCCTACCAATACTCCATTATAAACATACTTTTATCTTATTGTAACTGATAAGTAATCAGAGTCATATTTTGAGACATTATGAATATATTCTATGAATATTTTAAGTCTGAATACACTTTATGAACTCTATGAATATCCTTTCTTTCACCTAATGGATTGATTATTGCCCAAATCAGCTATTTTGTTGGTAGTTACAGATTGGTAATATTTTGATGGATGGAGATATATTAGACTTGAAATATTCATTGAAGTAATCACTATAAACAAGTCTTGTCGTTTTAAGATTGTTTCTCAAATAGCATTATATTTGGCATACATAGTTTTTAATATTTTCATGTTGCCTCTTCCTCCTTTTTTTCCATCAAAACCAGCCTAAAATATATATGTTTAATAAACTACCGAAGTTTGGAACTATAAGTTCTCTAGAGTTCCACATCTCCAGAAATATCTGGAGCAAAAATTGAAAAGAAGAAACCTGCATTAAATTGTAATACAGAAAAAAAATCTCTATAAGGCTCTCTTTTTTGATGGTGCTTTGGCCAGCAGAGGGCAATATCTTACCAGCCCTAGTTAAACCTGTTCTGCTGTTAGAGGCTGAAGTGCTCATGCTACACTATTTTCAAATTGGAGACTCATCATAGAAAAGTTTGAGATATTTTTAAGGTCTAACACATGATAAACTTCTTTATTTTAGTAGTTGAAAACAACTTGAAACACAAAAGAATAAAAACCCAGTGCTACTCATTTGAGGATCTGTCCTTCAGGGATTGTTTTGTTTTTGTTTTTGTTTTTTGTACTATTGATTATCATAAGAGTTATCTTTGTAAAAAATTTACAACTGTAGGCTGGGCACATGGCTCCCCCCTGTAATCCTAGCACTCTGGGAGACTGAGGCAGATGATCTCTTAAGCTCACCTTGAGCTCAGCTTGAGTAAGAAGAGACCCTGTCTCTACAAAAATAGAAAAACTAGCTGGGCATTGTACAGGGCACCTATAGTCTCAGCTACTCGGAAGACTGAGATAGGAGAATCACTTGAACCCAGGAGTTCAAGGTTGCTGTGAGTGAGGCTGATACTAGGGCACTCTAGCCTGAGCAGCAGAATGAGACTCTGTCTCAATAAAAATAAATAAATTTTAAAAATAAATAAATAAATAAAGATTCACAAGTACAATTATCCTAGTGGTAAAAAAAAAAAGTAACATTGTATCAAGAGTATATGAAGGTTTTTATTACCATATCTTTTAGTATTTCTTTCGCTTTTTAAAGAATCATTACAACTGATGAACAGTTTTAAAAAGCAAATAATACTAAAAGGCTTATTGTAATGAAAACAGCATGCATGTTAGATCTATTAATAAATATAAAGTATGTTTTACCTAATGAAGAAAGTATAGGAGAAATTACCTTTATCCTCCACCGTAGTCACTTTGTCCTCTCAGCCTAATGATTATGCAGATCCCTTCATCTTAAAAAACAGCCTAACTGGTTGCCTGATTATTCAGCTCTCTTCAAAGGGAGCATGTGCTTGTTTTTATCTCTGAGAACACATGGTTTATTACTAAATCTTTAATAACTCCACCACTCCCCACCCTGCAGTGGTTTGGAAAGTACAAGTACATCTCTCTGTCTGTCTGTTTGTCTCTCTCTTTCACACATACACACACAAACACACACACACAGCTTTCAAGTGAAACAATACAAGGCATTGTACTGTTTGAATGTCATGGCATCATAGCTCACAGCAACCTCAAACTTTTGGGCTTAAGCAATCCTCTTGCCTCAGCCTCCAGAGTAGCTGGAACTACAGGCGCCTGCCATGATGCCCGGCTAGTTTTTCTATTTTTAGTGGAGAAGGGGGCTCCCTCATGCTCAGGCTAGGCTCAAACTCCTGACCTCAAGCAGTCCACAAGCCTCAGCCTCTCAGAATGCTAGGATTACAGAGTTGAGCCATCACACCTGACCCAAGGCATTGTCCTTTTTGTTAAAGAAATTACTATATTTGTTGCTACCTTTTAAAAAATTACTGCTACACATACTCTTCATTTACATTTTATATGCATCATTTATCTCTTGTTGCATACCAAGCCCAACTTAGTGGCTTAGCACAACCATTTGTTCACTGTTAATTCTGCAATTTGTTCTGGGTTCACCTGGGCCAGAACTCTTCTTCATCAGTCTCACCCTGGGTATCATCTATGCAGCTTAGTTATCTAGGAACTCAAGTGAGGCTGGATGGTCCAAGATGGCCTCAGTATCGTGTCTGGAGCATCACCTGGGACAGGTGGGCAGACTGAACAGCTCTCTCCTTGTCATCTTTCATCCTCGTCTTACTTACAACACAATTGTCTCAGGTTCCAAAAGATCAAAAATATAAGCTTCAAAGCCTCTTAAGACCTTGCTGAAGTGCCATACAATGTCCACCACATTACTGGTCAAAGCAAATCTCAGTACCTGCCCAGATTCAAGTGATGGGGAAGTAGACTCCACCTCTGAGTGGGAGGAGTGGCAGAGAATTCGGGGCCATGTTTAATCTACCATATTTCTTTGAATGTGCTTGCAGTTTTAATATTCTAATTAGATTTTTATATTTTTCCCTAAAGTACCATCAATTGGCTCTTTCCTTAGGGATTAATATAGTATGTATACTTTAGAATCCATTGTTTCCTGGATAATATTCCTAAAAAGAAAACAAATTTTACTTTGTAAAGGGATGCCCACTGTGTCCCACTTTGGTCTTGGAGCTGTCATGTTGCTTTGATTGTTTTATATATTAAAAGGTTTTAAATATACCACAAATTCATGTTATTTCCTTTGTACTTTTTATCCGCTATAAATAACCTCTCTTTTTCTTTTCTATTTCCAGAATATTAATTTAGCCTTTCACTAAAAATAGAAGAAAAGTCTGTTTTTGCTCCTTCCCAACAGCTTGTTTGATCCTGAGAGCTGGATAAATTCATTGACATTTTCAATACAAAAGCTTGAAAGGAGGAAGAAAGATGGTTAGTCTAGCTTGGTGGGGTAGCTTTTTCTCTCCACCAGGTTAGATTGTACTTATTACTCAAGGTTTTGTTATTTTCAGGATCATAAATATCAAACTACTAGACCAGCTTCCTCTTCTTCCATATTCAAGTGGTGGGGAAGTAGACTCTACCTCTGAATGGGAGGAGTGGTGGCAGAGAATTAGGGGCCATTTTTTATCCACCACATTTCTTTTGATGTGCTTGCAATTTTAATGTTCTGTACAGACTTTTGTATTTTTTCCTCAAAGTGCAGTGAACTTGCCACATCTATTTGGAACCCTGTAATCAGTCTCCATAAGAGCTGACCCTGTGTGTTCCTGTGTTTTTCAAGTTTCATTGGCCACAAAGGGGAACTGAATATGAACATGCATGCAAACCTTATCAGTTCCCTTTTGGAGCCAGCTGAAAGTTGTTTTTCATATAGAGGAAACAGCATTTTTCTTTTGAATACCAACTCAGTTTCCACACAGATATGAAACATTTCTGCTTCTGACAGATCAGAGGACATAAGACAAGAGGGCAGTAAATTATGAGAAAGGCAATTAAAAGAGAAAGTAGGAAAACAAAGAGACAAAACTGAATTGAGGAAGAGAAAGAGGTCCTGCCCAGTACAGGAAAGGAAAAAGCAGACTGGTTTGGGGGTGCTAGAAAGTCCCCAAAAGTAATAGCACACAGGATGAGGCAGGAAACATAGAAAGGAATTGTCTACAAAAGGCCTATAACAGCTATGCCAGCAGTATTAATGGAAGGCATTAAAAACTTTGAGTCTGGAAATTTGCTGTTTGACAAAATTTAAAAATATAACACATTAGAGTGATTCTCATTCCCTCCTAAGTTCATTCTATTGATCCAGGTGGTGAAGGTGTCTTGCCCCATTTCAGAGTGCAATGTGGTGACCCATTTGGCCTCCACTGATTACACAGAGCAAAGCCAAGGATCAGATGTGTATTGATATGTCTTCTTCTGGCACCCTGGCAGGTGCCCTCATTCTCTTATTTTGCCTGAGTATGGTTTCAGAGTATGGTTCTGACTAGCATAAAACAGAATGGGACTTTTGCCTCTTCTGTGCTGACATTGCCATTATTATTGAAAAGTAAGGCTGAGTTACCCTTTTTGAGTTACTTCCACCCCCTTGTTTGATCCAAATCAACTTCCGCTGTTTATCTCTTTCTCCTAGTTCAGATGTTTACCCGAAACTTCTAGCCATTCCATTTTATGTATTTTCTCTGCCTTTCCATTAGCATTTGAGTATTTGAATACCATATATTGAATGTGTCCTACTTGCTAGGTACATTTATTAACTCATTTAACACCTTTATAATAACCCTATGAGTTAGATACTACTATTATTCCTATTTTCTCAGTAGAGGAAATAAAGTTTGTCCAAGGTGACATAGTAAGTGGTGGAATCAGAACTGAACTCAGGAAGTCTGACTGCATTGTCTACCCTTTTAACCTGTTTCTTATGTCATTATTAATAATATTTAATGTTAATGGGCTAAGAAAATCTGTTGGATTCACACAGCACTGGGTAGGGCACCAGCCACATACACTGAGGCTGGCAATTTGAACCTGGCCTGGGCCAGCTAAAACAACAATGACAAGTGCAACAAAAAAATAGCCAGGTGTTGTGGCGGTGGGTACCTGTAGTCCCAGCTACTTGGGAGGCAGAGGCAAGAGAATCACGTAAGCCCAAGAGTTTGAGGTTGCTGTAATCTGTGATGCCACAGCACTCTACCAAGGGCAACAAAGTACGACTCTGTCAAAAAAGAAGGAAAAAAAGCAAATCTTTTGGATTCAGCCTCAACATAATTCTTCCTATAGCCTTACCAATGGTATCATAATACTCCAAATTCACTGGCCAAGACTTTCTCAGGGCTGTGTGGGATGAGCGATGTACCAACAATTTCCTAGCACTTTTTTTACTCTAATTTCCTCACACTCCCTTGTGAATGGCCAATTCTTTCTTTAGATATATTAATATATTTAATCAGGTCATCTTTCGATCTAAGAGAGATTTCCTATGTCTTTAAAATTGTTTTATATATCTGTACTCAGGCATTAGGACTTCATAGTTTAACCCTCAGAAAGCATTTCTATTTTCATGTTTCCAGGGAATACCTCATGTGGACTCCTCTTACTATTTATAAGTGAAATGCCAAGCTATCTATTTATAAAATAATTCCATCTGCAAATTCTTTGGCTTGGTCCTTGAGGAATATATGTCAAAGAGCAGGTGTTTATCTAGATTTATTATTTTTTTGAGATAGAATCTCATTTCGTTGCTCTCAGTAGAGTGCGGTAGCATCATAGCTCACAGCAACCTCAAACTCTTGGGCTCTAGTGATTCTCTTACCTCCCGAGTAGCTAGGACAACAGTTACCGGCCACAGTACCTGGCTATTATTAGAGACAGGCTCTTGCTCTTGCTCAGGCTTGTCTCCAACCCATGAACTCAAGCAATCCACCCGTCTTGGCCTCCTAGAGTGCTAGGATTACAGGTGTGAGCCACCGTGCCTGGCCTATTTACATTTATTGATTAGAAAATGTATTTATTTACTTTGCTCATGGTGTCTGGCAAAAGAAACCATAAGCAAGAAGACAAGTGCTTACTGGTAGAAGTTAATTGCAAAACATATAAACATCAAAGGATTAGTATTCAGAATATATAAAGAACTACTCAGCAATTTTTTTTTGAGACAGTCTCAAGCTGTCGCCCTGGATAGAGTGGCGTCGTAACTCACAGCAAGCTCCAATTCAGGCTCAAGTGATCCTCTTGCCTCAGTTTTTCTATTTTTAGTACAGATGGGGTCTTACTTTTGCTCAGGCTGGTCTCGAACTGGTGAGCTCAGGCAGTCCACCCACCTTAGCCTCTCAGAGTGCTAAGGTTACAGGTATGAGCCACCGCGCCCGGCCTACTCAGCAATTGTTTTAAAGAAAAAAGATAACTCACTGGGGGGAACGGGAGGAAGAGGTATGGATAAGAACATGCCATTCAGGGCAGCGCCTGTATCTCAGTGGATAGGGTGCTGGCCACATACACTGAGGCTGGTGGGTTTGAACCCAGCCCAGGCCTGCTAAAATCTACAATGATAACTACAACAAAAAAATAGCCAGGCATTGTGGTGATCAACTGGGTATGATCCCAGTTACTTGGGAGGCTGAGGCAAGTGAATCACTTAAGCCCAAGAGTTTGAGGTTGCTGTGAGCTGTGGTGCTACAGCACTCTACCAAGGGTGACATAGTGAGACTCTGTCTCAAAAAAAAAAAAAAATAGGCTATTAACCCAAGACGAAACCCCAATGAGCAAAAAAGTATATGAGATGATGCTTCACTAGTACTCAGGGAAATACAAATTAAAACCACAATGAGATACTATTTCACACCTCCCAGAGTCATAAAAATTAGTAAGTCTGATAAAACCAAGTGTTGGTGGAGATGTGGGTAAACACGATTTCCACCCACTAGTGGGATGGGTATATAAATTGATAAAATCACATTAGAACGCAATTTGTCAAAACCAAAACAAGCCTAAAATGTACACATATCCTTATAACCAACCATTTCTACTTCTAGGGGTCATCCACAGAGAAATTCCACACATGGCCACAAATACATGAACATGGTTTCTATTAGTAGAAAAAACAGAAATCACCTAAGTGAACATCATTAGGAGAAATGGAGAAATGAAGTATTGTTCACTCATACAGTAAAATACTATCATCAGTGAAAATGAAAGAATAAGATCTTTTTTTTTTTTTTTTTTTGAGACAGAACCTCAAGCTGTCACCCTGGATAGAGAGCTGTGGCATCACAGCTCACAGCAATCTCCAATTCCTGGACTCAAGCGAGTCTTTTGCCTCTGCCTCCCAAGTAGCTGGGACTATAGGCACCCGCCACAACGCCCGGCCATTTATTGGTTTCAGCCATCATTGTTGTTTGGCGGGCCCGGGCTGAATTTGAACCCACCAGCTCAGGTGTACGTGGCTGGCGCCTTAGCCCGTTGAGCCACAGGCACCGAACCGAAAGAATAAGATCTATATGTGTCAACATAGATTAACATAATTTGAGTGAAAAAAGCTATTAAGGATGTAATAGTAAGACACCATTTGTATAAATTTTTTTTTCGAGACAGAGTGTCACTCTGTTACACCTAGTAGAGTTCTGTGGCATCATAGCTCACAGCAACCTCAAACTCTTGGGCTCAGGCGGTCCTCTTGCCTCAGCCTTCCTAATACCTGGGACTCGCCTGCCCCAACGCCCAGCTAGGTTTTTGTTTGTTTGTTTTTTTGATTACTTTTTTTTGTTGTTGCAGTTGTCATTGTTATTTAGCTGGCCCAGGGCTGGGTTTGAACCTGCCAGCCTTGGTGTATGTGGCTGGCACTGTAACCACTGTGCTGTGAGTGCCGAGCCCCAGCTACTTTTTTAGAGACGAGGGTCTCTTGCTCAGACCAAATGTTAATATCAAATCAGTTTGGGTAATGAATGCTTAGTTGCATGTTGTGTTGTGTTTTTCTATTTTTGTATTTTGAAATGCTTTACAACTTATTTATATGTGAAATTACCAAACCAGACTATAACAGTTAACTGTTGCTCCTGAAATAACTTGCATGGCTTAATAAAGCAAAAAGAGATTCTATGCATCATTGATACCAGTATTCAAGCCAAAATTAGAAACCTTTTCCAAAGCTCATCTTCTGATGATTCTTTATACATATATCTTAGGCCAGAAACAAAATTAATAAGGGTAAGATGGTCTGATTTGGGCCAGGCACAGTGGCTCACACCTGTAATCCTAGCAGGAGAGGCCGAGGCTGATGGATTGCTTGAGCTCAGGAGTTTGAAACCAGCCAGAGCAAGAACAAGATAACTTCTTTAATAAAAATGGAGAAACTAACCAGGCATTGTGGCAAACACCTATAGTCTCAGATACTTGGGAGACTGAGGCAAGAGGATGGCTCGAACTCAAGATTTTAAGATTGCTCTGAGCTATGGTGATGCCACAGTGCTCAAGCCAGAGTGACAGAGTAAGACCCTGTCTCCAAAAAAAAAAAAAAAGGAGTTTATCTTTGCATCTATCTGCTCTCCAGTGTTTTCCTATTGTCCTATTATAGGGTAAGAATAGATTTTAACATTTGGTAAAGTAAGTTTCTACTGTATTTTGAAAGCCTAAAAAATTATTTTCCTATTGTAGGATAAGAATAGATTTTAATATTTGGTGAAGTAAGTTCTATTATATTTTGAAGGCTCATTAATGTGTTTTTGCAGCATCCAGATTGCCTATTAAGAGAACTCTATTTTGTGTTTCTTTTCTCTTATGAATAATTTTTGGTAAGGTTTTGGTTTAAATAGTTATAATTATGTTAGTTCTACTTTTACATCAGCAGAACTAAAGAAACCATTTTTTAAAAGTTGAAAATAAAACCTTCTGTACTAGAAGAGACGATTCTCTTTCTTTGTTTCTTTCTTTCCTTCCTTCCTTCCTTCCTTCCTTCCTTCCTTCCTTCCTTCCTTCCTTCCTTCCTTCCTTCCTTCCTTCCTTCCTTCCTTCCTCCCTTCCTCCCTCCCTTCCTTCCCTTCCTTCCCTTCCTTCCCTTCCTTCCTTCCTTCCTTCCTTTTTTTTTTTTTGGTGGTTTTTTGCCGGGGCTGAATTTGAAACAGCCAACTCCGGCTTATGGGGCCAGAAAACTACTCCATTGATCCAACAGGCGCCACCCTCTTTCTTTTTTCTTTTCTTTTTTTTTGAAATAGAATGTGGCCTGGGTAGAGTATCATGGCACCATAGCTCGCAGCAACCTCAAACTCTGGGACTCAAGCAATCCTTTCAGCCTCCTGAGTAGCTGGGACTACAGGCTTCCACCACAACACCTAGCTAATTTTTGTAGTAGAGATGGGGTCTCACTTTGCTCAAGCTGGTCTAGAATGCCTGATCTCAGACAATCCACCAGCCTTGTCCACCAGCCTCCCAGAGTATTAGGATTACAGGCACGAGCCACCACACTCCACCTTCAGGCGATCCTTTTTCTACTGACCTGATCTTAGAAATTTAACCACCATCAAATCTGCCTTGGCAGAAAACCTTTCCAAAACAGCAATATTCAACATTAAAAGGTCTCATTCTCACAGCCAAGAAATGTGGTTTTATGTAAGTGAGATGTTATTTAGAAACTTGTTCTGAAGGTCTTTGCAAGGTGAGAATATATATTTACTTCTGGAATTATTTTTTCTTCTTCTTTTTTTTTTTTTTGAGATAGAATCTTACCTTTTAGCCCTCAGCAGAGTGCCGTGGCGTCACACAGCTCATAACAACCTCCAACTCTTGAACTTAAGCGATTCTTTTGCCTCAGCCTCCCGAGTAGCCTGTGGACTACAGGCGCCTGCCACAATGCCCGGCTTTTTTGTTGCAGTTGTCACTGCTGTTTTTTAGCTGGCCGGGACTGGGTTCAAACCTGCCACCCTCAGTGTATGGGGCTGGTGCCCTACCCATAGAGCCACAGGCACCACCCTCATTTTTTTTTTTTTTTTTTGAGACAGAGTCTCACTTTGTCACCCTCGGTAGAGTGCTATGACGTCACAGCTCACAACAACCTCCAGTTCTTGAGCTTAGGCAGTTTTCTTGCCTCAGCCTCTTGAGTAGCTGGGACTACAGGTGCCTGCCACAATGCCCAGCTATTTTTTGTTGCAGTTTGGCCAGGGCCCGGTTCAAACCTGCCACCCTTGGTATATGGGACTGGCGCCCTACCACAGAGCCACAGACGCTGCCCTCTTGTTTTCTTAATACTTCTAAAACTAAAGCTCAGGTTAGAGAAGGTAGGAACAGTGTTTCTTTTTTGTTGTTGTTGTTGTTGTTGTAGAGACAGAGTCTCACTTTATGGCCCTGGGTAGAGTGCCGTGGCGTCACACTGCTCACAGCAACCTCCAGCTCTTGGGCTTAAGCGATTCTCTTGCCTCAGCCTCCCGAGTAGCTGGGACTACAGGCGCCCACCGCAGCGCCCGGCTATTTTTTTGTTTTTGCAGTTCGGCCGAGGCCGGGCTTGAACCCGCCACCTTCGGTTTATGGGGCCGGCGCCCTACTGGCTGAGCCACAGGAGCCGCCCTAAAATGCAAAATTTTTAATAGAGATAGGGTCTTGCTATGTCTCCCAAGCTGGTCTCAAGCAATCCTCCTGCCTCTGCCTCCCAAGTGCTAGGACTACAAACGTGAGCCATCATGGCCAGTCCTGAAAATGCAGATTTTTTAGATGCACAACTGTCACTTTATTGCAAAACAAACTATATTACCATTTGTTGAAAAAAAGTATTAAATCACATTCGAACTGTTACTATAAAGGGTTACATTATCCTCAGATAGTTTCAGATCCCCCCCCCCAAAAAAAGACACAGCAAACTTCATAAAAAAACAAAAGAACCAATGTAATTCATGTCTTTTGTATACCAGGAATACAAGTTTAATGAATTCTGTATCTTTTTTAGTCGCATCAGAAACGGCATCCAACAAATATTAAAAATCATAGGCCAAATTTATTGGTTTGGTAAAGAACATGAGATTGTCATCTTAAAAACAAACCAATATTCAACCATATTATTTCACCAGGAATTCCCTTATTCTGTATTTGTAGAATACTTTGGTGACATTTGCAAGACAATCAAAGTAGCAAATCTCATGAGCCATTCAGAGAATACTGGTCCACTTTAAAAATACGTTAGAGGTTTTAGGCTTAGACACATTATCACCTAAAGTCCATGTTGTACGTGAGGGTTTGTTTTTTGTGTACATTTTACAGCTTTGCACAAATGCACAGTGACACGTGTCCTTTAGTGCATTGTACAGAGGAGTCTCACTGCCTTGAAAACCCTCTGTGTTTTCCCTATTCATCCTTTCCTCCCTTCGACCACTGATGTTTTTTCTAATTATTATTTATTTATTTTACTCTTTTTCTTTTTGTACATTGGTGCAATCATGGGGCACAATGTGCTGACTTCATATACAATCTGAAATATTTTCATTGAACTATTTAACATAGCCTTCATGGCCTTCTAATCACTATATAAAGACATTTATATTCTGCATTTAGTAAATTTCACTTGTACTCTTGTAAGATACAGTGTAAGTGTGATCCCACCAATCACCCTCCCTCCACTCATCCTCTCCCCTCCTCTCCCTTGCCCCTTTCCCCATTTCTTGTGCTATAATTTGGTTTTAGCCTTCATATGAAAGCTATAGATTAGCTTCATAGTAGGGCTGAGTACATTGGATACTTTTTCTTCCATTCTTGAGATACTTTGCTAAGAAGACTATGTTTCAGCTCCATCCATGAGTTGATGCCTTTTGAACATG
>CAUYON010104839.1:0-27405 GCA_963573935.1 Arctocebus calabarensis | reverse complement strand
CCTCTGGTGGAGGTTGGAGGTCCCCCTCCTTGCCTGTGATCCAGCCCGCTGGCTCTTCAGCTGGCTGCCACACCACCGACACTGCCAAGGAGGAGGCAGAAAGTCCGCCAGCCCCGCTGAGCTGGCTAGGGTGCCAATTGTCCTGCATCAATTCTCCCTGAGTAGAAACTCCAACTGCTGTTAGGGAAAAGGGGCGAAGACTCAATCTAACTGCTTCCTGCTGAATCGGCGATGATAGAAGGGGGAAGTTGAGGTTTCTCCAGAGGAGAGTGATACAGGGGTTCAGGGACTGGAACCATCTTTATTGCGTGTGGCTTGGTGACATTTCTGGAAAACATAAATCTGATTAGTGTATTTAGTAATAGGCAAAGGTAGAACGGTGTCAGGTCAGAAGCACTTATTCAATGATGCTAAATTGAAAGTGGGGAGATACTCCTCTTATGAGGATATATGAATTTCTTTTAGTTTTTTCTTTGATCTTTTTGAGGTATGTTTTTAGTGTTTTCAGAAAAAAAAAAAAATTCCTATAAAACGTGGTGATATCGCCCTGACAGCAAAGTCCTGTTACTACGGCGACACTGTGTTCTCATTTAACACCAGGATCAATTGGCAGCTTTATCTATAAGTAAGGCTATAGATCCAGAGAAGCTGTTAATCTTAAATTAAGATTTAGGATAAATTACAAAGGAGTATTCTAATCAAGTTTTGATAAAACCAAGATAAAAGTGGGCTTTGGTTAATAACAGTTAAAATGGAGAATAAAAGAATCGTATCAGTAGGTCTTTCAGTATTGCTTTGTGTTTTTAAATGTAAAGAGCTATGTTGAGGGGCTGAAGCAAAGAAATGCCAGATTAGAAATCGGGCTGACCTCCCCGACAGTGAAAAATATCTGCTTGAGGGGACAGGCATCTGAGGATGTGGAATTTTACTCCTGCACCAAGGCTCTGCTCTTGAAGGGTAAAAGGAAGCCAGAAACCTGGAGGAGACAAGCCCCACTCGCATACAGATACGACCATGATGGCACATTTGCAAATAGAAGGTTCACATCCTTCCTTCCTTTTCATCTGTCACTTCAAATTACAGCACACAGAAAGAATCTCATTATAAAAGAAGAAGCTGAAAGTAATAGTGAATAGACAACAAAGTACACATTCCCCTCTATCGTTCTTCTCTCACTCCATATTTCTCTCCTCACCATAAAAAAACAATGGTTAACAGTTTTGCTGAAAGAGAAATACACCTATTTTTAAAAATTTCTGTACAGAATTCCACCAAAGAGATTTAGTGTAATTTATTTGACTGTTAAGAAACACTTTTGGTTGTTTCTGTTTTCTTGGGGGCTTTTTGTTTGTTCTTGTTTTTTGTTGTTTTGGTATTAATGTTGCACTGAACAGATTCAAAGATCATCCATCTCTGAATGGATGAAGATTTCCTTAAAATATAACATTGGTACCACCATGTCTAAGTCAAATCTTACCTGTGTTTCAAAAAGCCTGATGGATAAGTTGACAAGTTGCTTTACTTCTACTGTTTTTCTAATTAATACTCCTTAAATTTTATCATTTTCATATCCATCTCTTAAATTATGTAAATCTAACACATAAAGCGATTACTTTTTTATTTTAGTTTGCAATGGACTAGTTATTAGTCAGATAGACATTTTCTTTGCATTTCTATTGGCTATGTATATATATATATATCTATTCTACTCAAAAGTAACGATTTATATATATGCAAATTTTTCTTTTTTAGTGTTTTCTCTTCTGTTTATGTGTAAGAGTATATATGCCAATTCAATATACAGTGGACCCCTAAATGACATAAGTTTGATTTATGTAGTCCACTTACATGTGGATTTTTTAAAAAATACAAATTTTTTAGATATTTTTGAAAATTTTAAAAATCTCACACATGAACCATATAGTGTAGAAACATCAAAACAAATTAAGGAAAAGTTAGGCATGCTATAAATGCATAAAACATATCTAGATACTTATCCATTTTATTATATATTACCATAAAATTACATGAAATAATATTATAAAAAGTTAAAATTCATCAAAACTTGTATGCACACAAACACAGACCATACAGAGCACCATTTTCAGTTGGGAGAAATGGGAGCAAATGTGCAGCTGCAATATTATGCCATAAATTCTTAAAATTAGCCATAGAATATCCTGTGTCACTGTAGTAATTTCTTAGCTGCCTGCTGTTGCTGTTGGGGTGCACTCAAGAGTTGCAAGTGTCCACTTAGAAAGCCACGTGATGTAATCATCTCCACACGAGCACGTTCTCTCTCCAGTAAATTGCAGATCACAGTAAAGAGTGATCTCTCCTGGTTCTCTTGTATTTTTCATCCTGTTTAGTGCAATACCTTAAACCTTCAATAACACCTTGGGACCTATACAAAGTACCACTAGTGATGCTGAAAGTGCTCACAAGAAGCAGAGAAAAGTCATGACATTATAAGGAATGTTGAACTGCTTGATATGTGCCGTAGATCAAGGCCTGCAGCTTTGGCGACCCACCATTTTGAGATAAATGAATCCACCATAAGGGCCGTTATAAAAAATGAGAAGGCAATTCGTGAAATTGTTGATGTAGCTATGCCAGAAGGCACCAAAACCTTGAACTTTTTGCAAACTATTTTAACTCACATTAAAAATGTAACCTTTATGTAGGTGCAGGATGGCTAAAATAAAGGCATACTATCATCTAATATGATTTCAGGACAAGTGAAGTCATTATCTGACAATGTAAATGAGTATTTAAGACCAGCAAAAGATGGTTTGATAATTTTAGAAAGTGGTTTGGCTTTAAAAATGTTAAGGTAACAGGAAAAGCAGCTTCTGTCAACCAAGAGGTAGCAGATGAGTTCCCAGCTGCCATTAAGAACATTATTGAGGAGAAAGTCTATCTGCCTGATTGGGTTTTTAATACAGACAAAAGTTTCCTATTCTGAAAACAAAAAAATCCCACAATGAACATTTATTTGTAAGAAAGAAAATCAAGCACCAGCATTTAAGGGTGGAAGGCATTGGCCAACTCTATGGGTTTGTGCAAATGCAGTTGGGTTTATGATATGAACTTTCCTTATCTGCAAAGCTACAAACCCCCAAGCTGTTAAGGAAACAGACAAATATCAGCTCTGTGTTTTCTGGTTGGCTAATAATAGGACTTGGACAATGAGAAGCCATTTTCTGGATTGGTTGCATCAATGATAACTTTCTAACTCAGGAAGGATCTTGCCAGTAAAGCCTTTTCAAGTGTTTGTTATTGTTGATGAAGTTTTATATTGGACCATTTGCTGGTTTTTATACCAGACTATGCCCCTGGCCACCCAGAGCCCCAAGAGTTTGGCACCAGAGATGCTGAAGTGTCCTATTTGCCCTCAAACACAACATCCCTAAGTTAGCCTCTCAATGAGGGAGTTATGAGGATGTTTATGGCTCATTACAGATAGTTCTCTGCAGACAGGATTGTCAGTGCTATGGAGATGAACCCCAACACAGAGAGCATCATGAAAGTGAGGAAGGATTATACCATGGAAGAGGCCATCACTGTCACAGGGAAAGCCACGGAAGTTTGCACACCCAAACAATAAATTGCTGCTGAAGAAAACTGTGTCCAGATGTTGTGATGGCTTGGCAGGATTTATGACAGAGTCAATCGAGCAATCGTTGATACGGCAGAAAAGGTGGGGTAAAGGTTTCAAGACGTTTAATAGATACCACACCAGAGGGATGATCAGCAGAGAATGTGGTGGCAATGAGCGGTCTCACACCTGTGCTGGACGGTGAGGACAAGGAGCAACAGTGCAGTGCCAGGAAACCAAACAGCCTGCGACAGCCTGGTGAAGGTGTGGGTCGCCCAAGACTACCTTCAACTTCCTTTGTAACGTGGAAAGTAAATCAAAGGTAATCTTCTATGATGCTGACAATGAAACTTAAGCAAACAGTGGAAGGGTTAGTACTGTCAAGAAACATTTTTAAAGACATGAAACAACAAAAGCATAGAAAGTAAAACATCATGATGCATTTCTATAGTTACACCAAGTGTGCTTGTCTCTCCTGCTCCCCTCAGACTTTCCATCCCTGGCCCCCTGAGCCAGCCAGAGCAACCCTCCTGTGCCTCCCCTCCAGTATAGTCTATTTCCACTTGATTAGAAGTAAACCTATTTCCTCTTTGTAGGATTTTATTCATCACTTTTTTCCCTGTAGATTATTTTATTATAAGAATACAGTATGTAATACATATATATGTATGTATATGTATGTGTAATACATATATATATTATATGAAATATATGTTACTCAATTGTTTATGCTATTAGTGAAGTTTCTGGGTGACATTGAGCTGATAGATAATAACTATGTTTCTGGGGAGTCAAAAGTTATACATATATTTTCAAAGGTGCAGAGGGATGTCCCCGATCCTCTATGTTATTCAAAGCTAATCTATTAATATTAATCCTTTTCAGGTATCCCTCTTTTATTGCAATTTTTTTATCATATCCTTCTTAACAGAATTCCTTCTGTATTATGGATTAGAAACTTCTAGAGGTCTGGAACTATGTCATTTTAAACTGCTTAACAAGATGTTAATCACAATTACAGGTATGATAAGACTGTACGTGTGTGTGTGTGTGTAAAAATGAAGATGAATCCCTAAGCTATACTTTAGTAATGCAAAAATAATATTCATGCACTAAGTTAAATACCCCATATTTATGTGTATAAAAGCAGACTTAATAATATTCCATGGCATACATATACCACAGCTTGCCAATCCATTCCTGGGTTGAAGACATTTAGGCTGGTCTCACATTTTAGCAATTGTAAATTGGGCCATGATAAACAGCCTGGTACAAGTGTCCTTATAATAAAAGGTTTTTGGTTTTTTTTCCCCCTCTAGATAGATGCCCAGTAATGGGGTTGCAGGATCAAACGGGAGGTCTAGGTTGAGTTCTTTGAGGTTTCTCCATACTTCCTTCCAAAAAGGTTGTATAAGTTTGCAGTCCCACCAGCAGTGTAAAAGTGTTCCTTTCTCTCCACATCCGTGCCAACATCTGCAGTTTTGAGATTTTGTGATACAGGTCCTTCTCACTGGGGTTAGATGATATCTCAGAGTGGTTTTAATTTGCATTTCTCTAATAATGATGGCTAGCAAACCCATGAAAAAATGCTCATCATCCCTAATGATTAGAGAAATCATTAGGGATGATGAGCATTTTTTCATGGGTTTGCTAGCCATTCGTCTGTCATCTCTAGAGAAGATTCTATTCATCTCTCTTCCCCATTGATGTATGGGATTGTCGGTTTTTTTCTTGCGGCTTGATTGAAGTTCTGTATAGATCCTGGTTATTAAGCTTTTGTCTGATTCAAAATACACAAATATCCTTTCCCATTGGTTCCCATTAGCAATTGTCTAATTGCTTTGGTTGTTGTCTCCTTAGCTGTACAGAAGCTTTGCAGTTTAATTAAATCTCATTCATTTATTTTGTTGCTATTGCCACGGCAGTCTTCCTCATAAAGTCTTTCCCCAGGCTGATATCTTCCAGTGTTTTTCCTATGCTTTCTTTGAGGATTTTTATTGTTTCATGCCTTAAATTTAAGTCCTTTATTCATCTTGAATCAATTTTTGTGAGTGGAGAAAGGTGTAGGTCCAGTTTCAGTCTTTTACATGTGGATATCCAGTTCTTCCAGCATCATTTGTTGAACAGGGAGTCTTTCCTCCAGTGGACACTCTTCTTTGGTTTATTAAAGATTAGGTGGCTGTAAGTTGTTGGTTTAATTTCCTGGTTTTCTATTTAATTCCAAATGTCTATGTCTTTATTTTTGTGCCAGTACCATGCTGTCTTGACCACTATGGCCTTGTAATACAGCCTAAAATCTGGTATGGTGATACCCCCAGCTTTGTTTTTATTACTAAGAACTGCCTTAGCTATATGGTATTTTTTCTGGTTCCATACAAAGCGCAGCATAATTTTTTCCAGGTCTTGAAAGTAGGATGTTGGTATTTTAATAGGGATGGCGTTGAATCGGTATTTGCTCTGGAAAGTAAAGATTTTGACAATGTTGATTCTTCCCAGCCATGAGCATGGTACATTCTTCCATTTGTTAAAGTCTTCTGCTATTTCCTTTCTTAGGGTTTCATAATTTTCTTTATAAAAGTCTTTCACTTCTTTTGTTAGGTATATTCCTAAGTATTTCATTTTGTTTGGGGCTATGGTAAAGGGAGTTATATCCTTAATTAACCTCTCATTTTGACTGTTGTTGGCATATACAAAGGCAATTGTCTTGTGGACATTGATTTTATATCCTGAGACATTACTGTATCTTTTGATGACTTCCAACAGTCTTATAGTTGAGTCTTTGGGGTCCACCAGCTTTTTAATTAGCCTTACTTCCATTAAAGAATTATTGTAATTTTTTTTTTTTTGCTTCCGCATAATGGCTTTGGTAGGGCATCTTAATCATGCTAGTACTCAAATATCACTGTGAAAGAACTGTTTCTGAAACTTGAGCATATCATAACAGACACTAGTTCATAAAGCACTATTACAACAAAGCTATTCTTTCAGTACAGCCTGGTAGAGCCACTCAGCGTTCATTCTACAGTCTCAATGCCTACACATATGTGGCCTCAGGCTTATAATTCTTTTGCTATATCAGTTTATTTCTGCTTCTCCTTGAGCATACATATATACCTATTATGTTGATAAATGATTTAATTCCATCAACAAGTGTTCATTATGTACAAAGTTAGTGGAAATAAATTTCAGAGACATTTATGGAGATCACCCAGGTTATAGTGAAACGGAAGAAAAAGCCAAAGATAACTAAGGTATTATACTGTGGTGATTGCCTGGGTGGTTACCTCCCATGATGTAAAAAGTCCTTTATGTAGGTGGATGAATGTCAGGAGCTATTTTGGGGTTAAAGTTCTAGAAACCAGGACTGGACCTTGAGGCTGTAGAATACAGAACTGAAGAAATGAAACAGGCTAATTAAGAGGTAGAGCTGTACTCAACCATCATATTAAAAGTCCAAAGTACACATCAGGCTGAGGGGCATAGAGGTGATTTGAAAATCAGGAGTGAGGCTTGGGGCTGGTAGATAAATGACTGGGTCAAGTGTATGATGATCTTCAGGCATATGCCAGGAAAGAGGGAGCAAGGAGACCAAGAAGTGGGTTCAAAATGAGGGGTCAAGGGCTTAGAGGTCTTTTCTTGACCACAGAGCAGGAATGTGGTGTTGAGATGGCAGGATGCCTAGGAGGATGTGGTCAGAGTGGGGTCTCCAATGAGAGGCCAGGTTGTGGGAGGATTCATCTGTGGCATATCCAGGCCCCAAACCAAATGACTCAGGGGGAGGGTGAGTGTGACATATATCAGGCAAGCCATGGTGTCAGGGTGGATTTAAATAAATTAAAAAAAAAAAAGGAAAGAAAGAAAGATAGAAAGGCGGAGCTGAGAGGTGTTTATTTAAAAACTACCACCAGTTCCACTTGACACTTTCAAACTCTTCTTTTGTCATCCACAGCTCTTCCCATACCTCAGGCACAGGTGTTCTTTCATATCTGTACTGTTGTAACACTGTGCTTAGTCATCTAAAATATCCTCCCCACTCTCCTATGAAGTAAGACTTAGGGCAAATGCCTCTTCTCTCTTCCCTCCTCCCTGATTTTCTTGAGAGCCAGTCTCTTATCTTTACAACCGTATGACCAACCCTATCTCACCATTAAAAGTGCTACAGTGAGGCTGCCTGCATCTGTGTTCACCATTGCTCTGAATTTTGGGATCCCGGAAGTGTTCTCATAGGCAGCAGGTGCTACATATGCATTCAGAATTGGACTCAGGTATTCATCAAGAAATATGGTGAATGTTTCATAATAGGAGGTAGGTTGTTGCCTTTAGTCTGGACAGACAAATGTCTCTGGATGCCTTGCGCGTGTCTTGGCCCTGAAAATTCTTACCACATTTACATTAGCTACAGTTTCCAGCACATTTCATTTCATCAGGTGACCTTTTGCAGACCGCAGAAAGATCACTAGATATGTCAAATAGCCACCAACAACAAAGAAGTAAAATCTGGTCACTGACGCTTAAATGACCCCATGCACAAGGGCAAAGGGGTGACTTCACAATAAAAAACCCTTGTGCTGTGAAGCAACCTCAGTTTATTCACTATGACAATCCTGCAAGCTAATAGCTTTATAGAAAGATTTTTTTTTCCTTTCCTTCCTTTTACTTTACTACATTCCTTATCTTGCTTTTGCAGCCATTAACACACAATCAGATCAGCTGTGCTCAAAAGGCCTTGAACCTGTGACTTTAATAATTATGTGAATGACCTTTCCAAACTCATCTGAAATCTGGTGGGAGGTGGGAGGGAAGCTCACATGCAATTTCCTGCCCTTTTCAGTACCTGCTTATCTTTCTTTCAGATAGAATTTACAAATCACCTTTTGTTACATTCCATCAAATGACTATTAAGAAACCAGGATATTAAGTAATTTTTTTCTCTTTTATATGTTCATTGCAAATAAAAATGTACCAGTTATCAATCCATAAAGTCATTTTTTTCCTGTAGCTTATATTTTCTTTCCTTAGTCCTTAGCTGACTCAAATTGCTGCTCCTGTGTCCCACTGTAACTGTGAGAATGACAAAAATTCCTTGGAGAGTTCCCACAGTCTGCAACTGGCAAATGTTCCTGAGAGAACCAGCTCTTTAGTTACAGATTGATGATTTATTAATACTGTTTATTTGGAACTGCCAATCACTAAGGACCGCTGGAATTAAAAATGAATTGGAGTTATGTGGTCTTTGTCTATCAAACTAAAATCAAATTACTTAATCCTTAGAGTGACAGAAGATCCGGGGATAGAGTCTGTTTCTGGCTCTAGGAATCAATAAAGGTTCAGATTTCACAGGAAAATGGTACATTATGGAATCAAGAAAATTAGTCTTGTCACCTGGTTGGTTGCTTTAGTATTGTTAGGAACAAAGACACAGCTTCATTTAAAGTGGTGCCCAAAGGTAATAGATTCTGAAAGAACCTTAGAGATTGCGTACCCGGCCATTAATTGGGAAACTAAGGTCCAACTAGAACAGCTAGACTAAGGCCTAGTGGTTTGACATGTCTTCATTTAATACTCTACATTTTCAGCATTTTTCCATAGTCCCAGCTATGAAAGAAAATGTTTTATTTACTCATTTACTTTTGCACTCAAAGATGTGATCTATTTCTAGGCAAGCAGGACCAATTTATTATTCACGTTTGGAGTCACAGCTAACTGAGATCATATGTCCAACTTTTCCAGGGCTGCCATAAAACCCCTTAATCTGCCTCAGCAGAGAAACTATACACATTTGCAAGACGAAACAGCTAACAAGCTATGGAGGCAGAACTTGGGCTCCTGATGCAAGCCAGTGCTCTTTTCAATTTACCATGGACTTTTCAGCTGCCCAGAGTAACTTTCAGTTTATCACAGCAAAGATTATTCTCAATGTAGTTTGGTATTTCAATGATTGAAAACTAGGAACATTTGAAGGCAAGACAAATAACCAAGGGCGTGATCCAAGAGATAATCCTAAAATTACTAAGATTTTTACTTGGATCAGTTTACAATTGCCTATCCCCCTTTAAATATTCCATGATATAATCTTGACACTTGAATGAGCCATTAATGGAGTAAGAAAACAGGCAGTTTTAACCAAAAAGTTGTCAAGGTCTCAGTATACCTAAAATGAAACTGTTACCTAATACTGAATAATTTCTACTTCTCACTCGATTTCAACCACATTTCTGACATGTTATCTCAGTGAATTGAAAACATATGGGTTAAGGCAAACCCTCTGTCACCTCTAAACTTCACATCCTTTTTTGAACTCTCACAGTCTTGAATTTCTAGAATTGTTGTGTAATCATTTTATTATTATTTTTTTTTTTTTGCAGTTTTTGGCCGGGGCTGGGTTGCAAATTCCTACAGAGTATTCTGCTAGAAATGTGAATGTTTTGCCCAATGTTTATCTTTTCCAATAGTGTTTTAACACTCATATCACTGCTTTTAAGGTTGACTTATGTAACAGTAGACTTTCTAGAATGTATCTGTTTGAGATCTAATTCTACCTGATATGTTTGATGACAACACTTACTATGTAAATGTGTCACAGTGCAGTCTCCTACACAAAGTATGTGTGTTCGAGGAGCTAAGTCTGTTCACTGTGTGTGCGTTATTGTCATGCCATTAAATAAGTCCAGACAGCAACAAAACTCTCCCACTAGAGAAAGGTCAATTTAAAATGTATTTATATACGATTCTTAGAATAATTTCATCTGAGGTTGGAGATTTAGGTGCAAAACACTGGTAGCTTGCATACCATTAGGATTTTATGCATTTTAAAGTTTTGTACATATATTTTCAATTGAAACTTTGCATCTAGAGTAACTTTACTTTTATACTATCCTTGGTGCATCGCTTTCCCTAACTCCAAGAATCTCGCCTCAAACCTTTGGCCTCCTCATTGACTTCTGCCAAACCTTCCATTTCAATCTGTCAGACATTTAGAAATCCCTCAAATCCACTTCTTTCATTTTATTTTATCTGCCACAATGATAGCATCTCTATTATTATTGAACTAATTTAGCTCTCTTGTCTCTGTTGCAAATAAGACAAGAATGTCTCTAAAATGTGTGTGTGTGTGTGTGTGTGTGTTGTGTGTAATGGATGTTCCATTAGCTTTGGGAATTTCTCCAAGTACTGCTTTCTACAGGCTCTGCTGCACTTGACCCAGTCATTTATCTACCTTCCCCCAGCCTCACTCCTGATTTTCAAATCACCTCTATGCTCTTCAACCTGATGTGTATTTTGGACTTTTAATATGATGGTTGAAATCCAGCTCTACCTCTTAATTAGCCTGTTTGATTTCTTCTATTCTGTATTCCATAACCTCTGGGTCCAGTCCAGAGGTTAGAGGTTAGAACTTTAAACCCCAAATAGCTCCTGACATTCATCCACATACATAAGGACTTTTTACCATCATGATGATCATCCACTCTCTTGCCAATATCCTCAGTTCCCTTCCTTTTTTTATGGCTTTAAGTCACAGAGGAACCCTTTCCCCACTCCCTGCAATGGCTTAAGCAAATGTGAAAGTTTATTTCTCCCGTAGCAAACACATCTTAAGGTAGGTACCTAAAACTAGCCTAGTATAGCAGCTTCAGTTTTTAGGCCCCAAGTTGCTTCTAGCTTTCTGGTCTACCATCCTAGGGTAGAGCCCTTATCCTCACAGACCTGTATGGCTGCTAGAGCTCCAGCCTTCAAAACCATGTTTCAGGCAGCAAGATGGGGGGAAAGGGATCAATAAGATAGCACCACCTCCCTTTTAAGATGACTTCTTGGGACTTACATCTGACACTTCTACATTCATTTTAGTGGCTATAATAGGTCACATGTTCACAACTAACTGCAAGGAAGGCTGAGCAATGCACTCTTTTAGTTGGGGGGCATATACCCAGATAGAATGTCGTGTCCTGTTACTGAAGAGAAAATCCAAGTATTTGGAGGCAACTGACAATTTCTGTATCAGTTGCAAAGGGCAAACTAATAGGGGGATTATTTTGTAACAAAGTACCATAGTGGCTTAAATAACAGAAATTTATTTTTTCACCATTCTGGAGGCTACAAGTTTGAGAGCAAGGTTTTGTTGTCGGTGGGATTGATTTCTTTATGAGCCCATCTCCTTGGGTTGTAGATGCCATCTTCTCCCTGTCTTTACAAGTCCTTCTGTTCATGTCTGTGCCCTAATTTCCTTTCCTTACAAGGACATCAGTCACACTGCTTTAGGGTCCAATCTAATGACTCCATTTTAATTTAATCACTCTGTAAGAACCCTACCTCCCAAGTACAGTCACCTTCTAAAGTACCAGAAGTTAGGACTTCAAAATATGAGTTTAGGTGGGGACTCGATTTAACCCATAACACCCTGCCATAGTTCTAATTTCCAAAACTACCACAAAAATCAACCTAGCCACCCACTTTCTCTTTTTTCCCCGCTGCAAAAGTCCACAAAACTTGATAGTTTGGAGGCATTTACAATGGTCAAAATCCAAACACCCACAAAGAGAACATCAAAGAGTGAAAGAGGAGTAGAAATGAGCAGAGGTTGGGGACATGGAGAGGTGGCCAAGGACTGTCCTGTGTAAATGGAGTGGCCGCCATTAAGCTACAGCTAATTCCTGCCTGATGGAAATGCCACCTCCGTATTATAGCTCTTCCAGTTACTTTGAAAGGAGATGCCACACATTTTATGTGACTTTCTCGAATTTGCATGTTGACGACTGGTTTAAAAAGGAAAACAAAACACATTTCAGGACAAATTGAACACATCCAGGGGATGGATTTGGACTCCAGGCCACTATTGTGGTCTCCAGTTCCAATTCCAGAATCTTGGGATTCTTTCTACACATATTTATCGAGCACTTTCTAAGGCTTTGGGACCGTCTTCTGGATTCCAAGGACACTGCCCTTAAGAGGTGGATGGAAGTATCTAGTGGCCCACAGTGTGGTGAGAGTGAATGAGTGAACGAGGTGAGTGGGACTGTAGGTTAGGCTTCAGTGGGTGCAAAGCCATCAGGGACGTGACGCTTGAGAAGTAAGACCTGAGAATGACTAGGAGTAGGGGAAATGTGCTAGAAACAGAAACCAGGGTGTGTAAAGGCCCTGAGGTGCCAGGAAATGTGGTTCTTTGCATATTAAGGGAAATGAAAGGCGGGCTGGAGGGATGGAACAGAGGCTCAGTGCGAAATTCGATCTTTTTCCTGCCTCCCCTCGCCCCCAACAAGATAAATGCAGACCATGCCAAGGAGGGTTTCCATGCTACAGAGACTGGAGGTGCAGAAGAGACGCGGGGACCCATCCGCCCTCACAGTAGACAGAGCAGGAGAGGACAGAGGACCTGGGAATGTGAGAGGCGCTTGGAGGGGCTGGGAAAGGGTGCAGACGCCATGGAGATTCATCCTGCAGAGCTCGGCCAGGCCTCGGGAAGGGCCGTTACTAGACGGCGCCCCTGTACCCTCCAGGGTCTTTTGAGGTTGCCTTGTCTGATGCTGCAGAGAAAATGAAGGAGGTCGTTGTACAGATTACGGAAGGTGAGATGGACGCCTTGGCTCTTTGCTGGCCCTGCGCCCAGAAACACGCGCAATCAGGAAACTGTCACCCCCCTTAGATCCACAACCTCCCCGTTAGTCTCAGATCCTGGCCCAGTCTCTGAGCTCCAGCCCTTCCTTGGTGGGAGACTTTCCCCTGCCTAGAACCCTGGATCTGGCTCCGCTCCGTCCATGGAAGGTTTCCTGTCCAGCCAGGACCTGTCTAGGGACGTTCCTGACCCAGACCGCACTGGGATCTCCGGCCTGGCCCTGGGCACTCTGTGAAATGTTTGCTCTCCAGCTGGGCTCCCTTAGGGGGCTAGTCTACCCTGGCCACACCCCTTCTCCGGGGGGCTCCCATTCGGTCCCGAGGATCTAGCACCCTTCCTTCCTTCCTTGGTGGACTCCACCTTGACCAGCCCCTCCCCCCTTAGGGCTGTGAGTCCCCTCCCCCCACTGAGATGGTCTGTGACTAACGTCTCAGCGATGCCACAGGTCTGGCCCCATCCCCAGGCGCGACGCTGCGAACTTGGTCCCACCCCTCGGAGGAAGTCGTGGGACCCCGCAACATCCTTCAGGCCTGGGGGCTTCAGAGAGGGTCCCTCCCGCGCCCGCCAGAGTAGTGACCCTTCCTCTCTCCCCACAGACCTGCAGCCCTCCCCACGGCGAGGACTTAACTAAAGCTCCTCTTAGTCCAAACTTCAAGAGGGAGAAATGGGCGGCCTCACAGATGAAATAGAGCACAGAAACCTCACCGGAGGCGGGCCAGAGAACCAAGCAAACCAGTAGGACACTGGACAGGAGAGTCAAGAGTGGGAGTCCGAGGTTCCACCTTCTCCCTGGGCGGTACCCTGCAGAGCCAAAGGCCGGTGGAGCCCGGACGGTCCCCGCCCGACAGGACTCCAGGGCCCTCCTGTCCTGTCGGCTGCGGCAGGTGCCGCTCCAGGGTCTACAACCTCCCGGGGCTGCCCAGGTTAGGGGGTGCCGCTCCAGGGTCTGCAACCTCGGGGGCTGCCCAGGTTAGGGGGCGCTACTACTGCGTCTGCAACCTCGGGGGCTGCCCAGGTTAGGGGGTGCCGCTCCAGGGTCTACAACCTCGGGGGGCTGCCCAGGTTAGGGGGAGCGGCCTTGACGTTGAGGTGGTGGGCGAGGCCTGGTGTGAGTGAGCCCCAGGGAGTATGACCCCGTTTGGTTTTCAGTTGGGGACCTGACGGTGACTCGGGTAACCAGGCTATGTTTTCTTGCGTCACGAACTTCCAGCTGCCTGAGAAAGAGATCACGTGTTCCTGCAGGTTCGCAAGTGTGAGTGGGAGTGGGCCTCGGGAAGTGTTTAGTGGATGAGGGTGTCGGCAGGCAGCGGGTGGGAGTCTGGTCTAGATGGGGCTTCGTGCAGGACAGGGTCCTAGGGTTTATTTTTAATTTTTTAATTTTTTTATTGTTTTTATGTACAATAGTGCAATCAAGGGGTACAATGTGCTGGTTTCATATATAATCTTAACTATGTTCATCAAACTGACCAACATAGCCTTCCTGGCATTTGCTCAGTTATTGTCAGAAGACATTTGTATTCTGCATTCAGCAAGGTTCGCCTGTGTCCTTCTAAGATGCACCCTAGGTGTGGCCCCACCAATTACCCTCCCTCCACCCCAGACTCCTCCCTCCCCTCCCCTCCCCTGCTCCTTTCCCCATATTCTTGTGCTATAGTTGGGTTATAGCCTTCATATGAAACCTATACGTTAGCTTCATAGTAGGGCTGAGTACATTGGAAACTTTTTCTTCCATTCTTGAGACACTTTGCGAAGAAGAAAATGTTCTTCGCTGGTCAGACCACAGGCCCAGACTCGGTGCAGGTTTTTCCGCTCCGCCTTTTCTGTACTTGGCCTGGTGATGGGGTGTGGGGTGGGCAGGCAGGGCTTCTGGAAGCTCCTTTCTGCAGGCCAGGAGGGAGCATCGTGGGAGACTGCAAGGCTGGAGGAGGGAGAGAGATGGTCTTCCTGGGTTTGCGCCCAGAAGGCTTCTTAGGAGCTTGTCTGCTCGGGAGTCCCGCTCACGGCACCTGCTCAAAGGCAGGCAGCCTGAGTTTTTTCACTTAGAGGACAAGCTTCACTGCTCCAACTCCTGCCATTCCTCACAAGTCTGGGTCTCAGAGTGGCATCTCAGGGTAAAATTTTTAACCATCCCAACCCTTCTTCTTTTTCTAGGGATGGAGACTGCTTTCTGCAGTTACTAACTCTCCATATTTTACAGGTCTCACTTTTACCCTGTCACCTGGTTAACTTGGATAGATGAGGCTTATACAGTGAGCACACCCAGCTGAAAATATCACAACTTTCAGTTTAATACTACGCTTAGAAAGAGCCCCTGAAGCCTCTTTACTGGGCTCCCCAGGGGTCGCTTTCTGGAGTTGACCTTTGACTCCCCGTCTCACAGTTTCTTTCCTGAGTTCTGGGTCCAGGGTTCAATAGTAGGCTTGAGAAATATCAAAGAAAACTTTTTTCCCTAACTGAATTCACTGGGCCGAATGCTGAGGAAGAAAAACCAACTCTTCATTTATACTTTCTTCATATGGCACGAAGCACTTAAAAATGTTATGTAATAACGTTATTGCCAAAAGGCAGCTAATTAAGTCTGCCTGACTCTATCCTTCTACTCCTAATATTTAGCTCAAATGTGGTAGATGAGCAGCCAGGAAAGGAGAATGTTTAAAATGTTCTTTTCCAACTCTAGATCATTTCTCTCCTTTCAGGGACCGTCACATCTGAATCATTAGAAGACAAGTGGGCATTATTATATTCTTAACAGCAGGGCTGGCAAGAGCTCTTCTGCCTTTTCTGATAACCCATTTTCCCGGTAACAACTCATTTTGTCGAGAACTTCCAGATTACACACAATCTAATTCTGCTAGTTTCATCCTATGGTGTTGGAGTTTCACTCCCTCCCCACCTTGTTGAAACTGGAGAACAGCTTGTGAGCAATTTCTTGATAATAACCTTCCATATGTTTAAAACAGCCTTTTCTTTCCAAAGTAATTAAGCCTCCCCCACTGTTTCCTTACACTTTGCCATATTTTCCAAGCCTCCACACACCTTTGTTTCTCTAGGATGGAGCCTCTTCAAGCATTCCCCATATTTTCTGGGGATTTTCCTTTGCAGAATTGACCAAAACCACATAGAGCATGCAGTGGACACTTTTCATATTAGTAATACATTTTGTGCTTAATATTGTGCAGATCTTTTTTAAGAGTAACTTTTAGGAGTGAAGTAGCATACTCATTTTGTGTTCTGCCCAGCAGCCTAGAGAGAGAACACCTGTTTTGTGTTAAATTAAGATACAAGGAGAGGTTCCTTTAGAGAAAAACTTGCAGCTTACCCATATATCTTTGTGGGTTTTTTTTGTGTGTTTGTTTGTTTGTTTTTTGAGACAGAGTCTTACTATGTCACACTTGGTAGAGTGCCATGATGATGTCACGGCTCACAGCAACCTCAAACTCTGGGGCTTAAGTGATTCTCTTGCCTCAGCCTCCCATGTAGCTCGGGAGGCTATAGATGCCCCCCCACAACGCCTGGCTATTTTTTTTTCCTGTAGTTGTCATTGTTGTTTGCCAGGCCTGGGCTGGGTTCAAATTCACCAGCTCTAGTGTGTGTGGTTGGCATGCTAGTTGCTGAGCTACAGGCACGGAGCCACCCCGTATGTCTTTATGATGAACTTTTTACTAAACGTCAAATCAGGCAGGTTGGTGAACTTGGGGGATATCAAGAGATAATGAAATTTGATATCATTATGCCAAATAATGATATCATCATTATTATTAATATCAAGTCATTTATTTTATTTTATTTTCCTTTAAGAATACAGAAAGAGTATAAGCTATATATTTAAAAATTATGTACACACTATAGCCATACTAATTTTATCCTCTAAGTGATAGGAACTGAACACCTTTATAGACAGATCATAAAGGGAGGTGAATGTGCTTTTCA
Source organism: Arctocebus calabarensis (assembly GCA_963573935.1). NCBI lineage: Eukaryota > Metazoa > Chordata > Mammalia > Primates > Lorisidae > Arctocebus > Arctocebus calabarensis. The sequence continues at coordinate 10,270 of CAUYON010104839.1, read as the reverse complement.
AGAGCAATAAAAACACAGTTTGTAAGCAATGGGACAAAATTCTGACATGTTCTGATATATGATTCTGTAACAATCAAAGAAATTTCCTAGTTTGGCCTGTCTAATGTCATGAGACGTAGGAAGTTCAAAGGAAGAAAATCTGCTATTACAATTGTTTAGTCTCAGTTTAAAATGGGAATACAGAACCATTCGAAGCTGGACAGGGGACCTCAGTTTTTCTAGGCCTGGGAAATTTCATGAAAGGAATGCCCTAACATTTTGCCCCTAGCTAAAAGGACTGCATTCATTCATTTGCCAAGAAGACTCATTAACTTTGAAAATGTGTTTCCATCTGCCAAGTCCTGGCCAAGTGTAATCCTCAAGACCTAATACCCATAAAGAGCCCGTGTAGAGACTACCCACTGGGGTCTCTCTCTCTGCCAGAAGCTCTGGTACTTTTTAATCCTGTATTCCTTTCTAATAAAATCCTATCTTACCACTGATCTGTGGTCCGTGGGTTCATTCTTTGAATCCCTGAGATCAATGACCTACTGAAGAAATTCCAATAACGTATTTTAGGGACATCATCCAGGATTGAAGATTGGTGGTAAGCAATGGGACCACTTAACTCTGTCCTGTTTTTCTCTATAGTTATGATAATGGAGACTAATAATTCGGATGCCCATCAGGCCCTAAAAGCACATAGTACAGCAGCTGCCCACCTCCAGGTCTTGGGGGAGAGGCTGCTGGGGGACAAACTTTCTAATTCCTCTTGGCTCCAAAAGAAAGGAGCAGAAAGGAATGTTAGAAGGCTTCTGAACCCCTTCTGTATCCACTCCTTTACTCTGGTCGAGAGCCGAGCAGACAGAAGTAGTACCAGAGGTCCCCCGGTTCCAAGCAATGGTGCTGACCCCAGGGCACTGGAGGGCCTTCTGAGAAACGAGCTCTCCCAGCCTTTTTACTATCCACTGTGTCTTCCACGGTCCCAAACTTATTCTATCTCTATAGACCCCTGCCACTTTCTCTCTCTCTCTATGTAGTTTGCGTGCTTTGTTTAAATGTTGGTAAAAGATTACTTTATATATTTAGTTAAGTGCGTACTGGCTCATTCTGGTATTTTTCAGATGTTGTAAGTGTGCTTCAAATGTTGTAGATGTGTTGTAAGGTCCTTTTGATTGCCTTTCACTGCAAGATTAAATTCAACTGGCTTTTGGTGTTTGAGAAAAGAATGGAACTATGTTAATGGTTGGGCCAAGAAGATGGCTCCAGACTAAGGGCAAACTGACTCCCCTACAGAACTTCTCTGGGCAACCAGGAGCCTACCAAGAGAAGCTGGGGCAACTCTCTCCAGGTAAGAATTTCCCAAAACCTTAGCCTACAGTTCAGTCTCTTCTTTAAAAGATAAAAAAAGAAAACCTTTAAAAATGAAGAAAGGCAGAGAAAAGGACCCTGGGTATTTGATTTTTTCCTGGTCTGCTAGTGTAAATGGAGAGGTTTAAGTCATTCCAGGTTTCTCTAAGACTTCAGCAGTTGTAACTAATTCTAATACAAACATTTTAAAGCATCTCTCAACCCTGACTTGTTACTGAGTTTAATTATTATTGCCTTGCTAACTTTCATGGAAGAAAGAAGGGTGGAAAACATAGCATTTAAGACCTGCTCACGATAAAAAGACTATTTTCCTGTTACTAGGAATTTAGAAACAGCTTGTAAAAATTATCACATGCGAGCATCCCAGCAGTATTCTCCAGGGCGGGGCTCAGCCCCACTTTGATTGACAGGTATATTCACAATGGCAGGTGCAGAGAGGGACAGAACTTGCATCAGGTGGGACCAGGTGCCCACATACCTGATTTCTCAGGCTGTGCTGCTGGCAAGTGATAAGCACAGGAGAGCTAGTGGCTACAAAATGCTACCCTGGTAATTGTGGCTAAGTCCAGACAAGCACAGGGGCTGGACTGGCCAGTGGCCTCAGGGATTCTTCCCTGAGCATTGGAAGGACGCTTCCTTTTGTTTGGCTGGAAGGCTTCCTGGGTTGTTCAAAGGATGCTTTTAACCCAGGAACACAGAGGGTAGGACTGATCAACGCGCTGACATTTGTTCTTTCCCACACATGGGTAACTGTTCTCTCTTTAAAGAACACTCTGGTAACATGATTTTTTGCCAAGAGAACTTTCCACTATGGCTCCCAGATCCCTGATTTTTTGGCCTATGCTCCTGGAACAACCCACTGGGCTGTATTCTAAATTGTTGGGATATAGTTGTCCCCCAGACACTGAAGAAAGAATGTATGGTTTTCTTTTATTTTTCTTTCTTTTTTTTTTGGCCGGGGCTGGGTTTGAATCTGCCACCTCTGGCATGTGGAGCCAGCGCCCTACTCTATTGACCCACAGGCGCCACCCAGGAATATATGGTTTTCTTCTGCATCCAGGGTTGGTCTTAGTATTGACTCTGTAATGCTGAACAATAACCACCAGAAAGTGCTCTAAAATTATGGAAAACAAGAGGAGAAATGGTTTGAATTGTCTATGTTCAGCTTGCTTTATTTTCAGGGACAAACACCAACTGTGGAAAATGTATCAGATAGATCCAGCTCTCCTGATTATAATAATTTTCCCAAATGCCAGGGATTCTTGAGAGAGACGCTGTTACTACCCAGTTCAAACCCACCATCTACTTCTCCCACATCTTCTGTGCCTTTACAAAAACCTCAACAAGGAGTCTGTTGGGACCCCATCCTACTGGGACCCCCAGAAAGCAAATGTATCCTTTTTTATGTACCTGGGTCAAGATTGTGGGTAGTGAAAAGGGAAATGAGCAAGTATTCGCTCCATTTCCTCTGCAAGATTTAAAACAAATTAAGGTTGATTTAGGAAAATTTTCTGATGACCCAGACAGGTACACAGATGTTCTCTAAGAGTTAGAACAAAGCTTCAACCTGTCTTGGAGAGTTGTAATGCTATGACTAGATCAAACTTTAACTTTGAATGAGAAAAATGAAGTTTTGGATGAGGCTAGAAAGTGGGGTGATTTGTGGTTCATGTCCAATACTGATAGCAGTATGTCTTCTGGGGAAAGGGATGAGCAGTTCCCTTGGGGACCCTGAGAAACAAGGTGACTGGTGGCATAAACATTTTCTAACATGTATCCTAGAAGATTTACATTGATCCAAGAAAAAGCCTATGAATTATTCTAAGTTGTCTACTATTTACCAGGAGCAAAATGAGAGTCCCTCAGCCTTTCTTGAATGGCTTAGGAAGGTGATGAGAAAACACATTCAGTAGACACTTGACCCCTTAGAGGGCCAAATTATTCTAAAAGATAAATTTGTTATTCAAGATGGCTTAGATATTCGAAATTGGCTCCAGGCCCTGATTATAACCTGGAGAATCTTCTTAAAATGGCCATTGCTATCTTTTATAATCAAGATCAGGAGGAAGAGGAGAAAAAAGAAAGAAAGGATAGAAAAAGAATGACAGCTGTGGTAATAACACTCCTACAAATGTGCACCATTCAGAAGCAGAGGGAAGCTAAAGGAGCTAAGAACACATCCTTCAAATGTGGTCAGATAGAAGAAGATTCAGGAGCGATTTCCCCCAGCAGCACTGTCTGCAGGCAAGCCACCCAGCCCCTGTCCAGAATGCAAGGCTGACCACTGGAGGGCAGCCTGTCCTCAGAGGTGAGGGCCTCTTGGGACAGTGATCCCCATAAGTGCCCAACTAGACTGAGGATGCCTGGGGCAGATTCTTATGGCACCAGCTTGAGTCATTACTCATCAAGAGCCCCGGATCTCCCCCCATAGTGGAAAGTCAGAAGACAGAATTTCTTCTGGACACTGGAGCAACTTTTCTGTACTCCTTTCTAACCCTGATCTTCTATCCCCCAAATCTGTAGCTATCTAGGGAATGTCTGGAAATCCAGTTACCAGATTCTTTGCTCAGCCTTTAAGCTACAATGGGGATGACTAGCTATTCTCTCATGCCTTTCTAATAATGCCTGAAAGTCCTGCTCCCCTTCAGCAGAGGGACATACTAAATGAAGGGCCAACAACCATTTATATGAATATGGGACAAGAACCTACACTCTGCTTAATAGAGACAGGAATTAACCCAGAAGTCAGGGCTATGGAGAGACAGGTGAGAAGAGCCAGGATATGTTCAACCAGTCCAAATTAAGTTAAAAAATCCCACCATCTATCCCAATCAAAAACAATATCTTCCAAAAGCAGAAGCTAAGGAAGGGATAATACCCGTAATATAGAATCTAAAGTAACAGAAATCTCAATACCTTGCAATAGTCCATGGAACACTTCTATTCTAGGAGTGCCAAAGCAAAATGGAACTTGGAGACTAGTACAAGACCTCTGCGTTATAAATGAAGCAGTCATTCCTCTCCATCCTATAGTTCCCAATCCGTATACTTTATAATGTCATATCCCTGAAAAAGCTGAAAATGGCTTTTTCTGCATTCTTCTTCATAAGAATTCCTAATACCTTTTTGCTTTTGAAAACCCCTATGACTCCAACACCCAGCTTACATAGACTGTGCTACCTTAGGGATTTAGGGACAGCCCTCACTTGTTTGGACAAGCCTTAGCCCAAGACTTGAGTCCTTTCTCATATCCCACAGTGATTCTTATTCAGTAAGTAGATGACATTCTTTTGGGAGCACCACATGGGGAGGAATGCTACAAAGCTATGCAAGCTCTATTAAACTTTCCAACTGTTTGTAGGTACAAACATGTGCCTGAAGTGCACTATTTGGGTCTCCAACTTTCACAGGGAAAAAGAGCCTTTAGTAAAGAAATAATAGAACCAACATTGGCTCACCCTAAACCTGGAACTCTCAGACAGCTTCAAGGCTTCTTAGGAATTATGGGCTGTTGCAGACTCTGGTTTCCTGAATATAGAAAATAGCTAGACCACTCTATTATTTAATTAAAAATGCTAAAAGGAGTACTAGTCACTTTAGAATTGGAACCAGAAGAAGATAAGGCATTCCAACAGTTGAAAAATGCTCTCTTATAGGCCCTTGCTTTAAATCTTCCTTTTGGATGACAATTTAATCTATATGTTACAGAGTGGACTGGAACTGCTTTAGGAGTTTTGACCCAACACCGGGTCCAATTTTGCAAACTGTAGCTTATCATAGAAAACAAATTGACACCGTGGCCAAGACATGGCCACGCTGGCTGGAAGTTTAGAGCTGTAGCCCTCTTGACTCCCAAAGCAACTAAGCTAACGTTAGGAAGAGACCTAATTATTTACACTTCTTGTGATCTTACTGGACTTTTAAATCAAAAAGCAATCTTTGGGCTTGGTGCCTATAGATCAGCAGCTGGGGTGTCAGCCACATACACTGGAGTTGGCAGGTTCAAATCTAACCCAGGCCTGCCAAACAATAATGACAACTACAACCAAAAAATAATAATAATAACAAATAAATAAAAGCTGGGTGCTGTGGTGGGCACCTGTAGTCCAAGCTGCTCTGGAGGCTGAGGCAAGGGGATTGCTTAAGCCCAAGAGTTTAAGGTTGCTGTGAGCTATGAGGCCTTGGCACTCTACCCAGGGTGACAGCTTGAGACTCTGTCTCAAAAAAAAAAAAAAAAAAAAACAAAGGCAGTCTTTGGCTATCAGATAACTGTCTTCTTAAATAGTAAGCCTTATTACTAGAAGGGCCAGTGCTACAGTTACACACCTGTGCCACTTTGAATTCTGCAACTTTCCTCCATGAGTCTAATGAGGAAATAGCGCATGATTACCAACAAATTACGGCACAGACCTGTGCAGCTAGAGAAGATTTACAAGAAACCCCCTTACCCAATCCAGACATGGTTTTGTATACAGATGGAAGTTCTTTCATAGAATAAGGAACTCACAAAGCAGGCTATGCTGTAGTTACTCAGCATGCTATAACTAAGAGTGGGTCTCTCCTTTCAGGAATCAACATGCAATTAGCTGAGATAATAGCTTTAACTCATGCTTTAGAGATTGGGAGAGACAAATGAATCAATATATACACTGACTCAAAATATGCTTTCCTCATTTTATATGCTCATACTACCATTTGGAAAGAAAAACTATACCTAACTTCCATTCGTTCCCCTACAAAATATCATTGTGAAATATGTTATTACAAGCTGTTAATGCTCCACAAGAGATAGAAGTCATTCATTGTAAAGAACATCAAAAAACCTTAGATGATATTTCTGAAGGTAACCAACTTGCTGATTGGCTAACGAGGCTAAAATGGCAGCACAGAAGGGAAAAATTCCCCTTGAGGCACTCTTCATTTGGGAGGAATTACTTGAGAATCATGCACCTCAATATACCCAAAATGAAAAGCAATGGGCTTTATCCAGAGACTATTCACTACTTCCTTCAGGCTGGCTATAAAATAGAAGCGGACTTTTACTATTGCCTGCTGCAAGTCAATGGAAAATACTTAAAACTTTACATCAGTCTTTTCATTTTGGCACTGAAAGTACCTATTAATGTCTAAAGCTCTCTTTAATAGAAAAAACTTATTTGAAACTACAAAACAGATAATAAGAACTTGTGATGTATGTCCGAGAAACAATCCTTCAAATCACCACCTAGCTTCCCCTTGTATACAAAAACAAGGTAAATATCCATGTGAAAATTGGCCAAGAGGTTTTACACATGTCCCTAAGGTACATGGTGTACATTATTTGCTTATATTTGTGGACACTTTTACCAATTGGGTTGAAGTGTTCCCTTGCAGGACAGAAAAGGCCCAGGAAGTTGTAAAAGCTTTAGTACATGAGATGATCCCCATTTTAAACTCCCTCGAAGTTTGCAAAGTAATAATGGGCCTACCTTCAAGCAGCTGTTACACAGGGAATATCTGAAGCCCTGGGCATAAAATATCATCTACACTATTCTTGGAGGTACCAATCCTCTAGAAAGGTAGAGAAAATTAATGATGAAATCAAAGGACAGCCATGAAAGCTAACCCAAGAGACTCATCTCCCTTGGACTAAATTACTTTCTATTGTTCCTCTTGGAATAAGAAATTTACCTTAGAAACTCGGTTGTAGAGCATCTGAGTTATTATACAGAAGGCCCTTTATAACTACTGATTTATTCCTAGGTCAAGGAACTACAGAATTAGTAAAACATATTACTTCTTTAGCTAAATTTCAACAAATCCTTAAGAACCTCCCACCTACATTTTCAACACTAACAGGGCTTTTCTCTCCTGGAGATCTAGTTATGATCAAAACTCTTCCCTCCAGTTCACCTTCCCTGACCCCAATTTGGGAAGGTCCCTTTCCTGTTACCTCATCTTCTTCTACAGCTGTCAAAGTTGTGGGAGTAGATTCCTGGACACATCATTCACGAGTAAAATCCTGGAACCCACCACCTCCTACAGAAGCAGACCAGGAAGAGAATCAACCATAGTCCACCTACACTTGTGAGTGTAAAGAAAGTTTAAAGTTATTATTTAGAAGACAACAAGGAAACTGCTAATCTAGTTTTCTTTGGATATTACTGACTTGTTATTTCCAACCTCACACCAGTAGCGCTGTGATTAATGCCCTCCTCTCCGTCTTCTACCCTTGCCTTTTAATTTGATAACCAGAGTTGTGTCTTTCAGAGACGATGTCATCAGGCCACAAACAGTAAAGATGGTTCCAGTCTGATTCTGTTATGGACCCCAGATCACCCTCCCACTAAAAAAACCCTAACAGTCCTTCTGTCATCACCAGGTTCGGCAGGAAGCAGTTAGATTGAGTCTTCATCCCTTTTCCCTAACAGCAGTTAGAGTTTCTACTTGGAGAGGGAGAAATGATACAGGGTTTCCCTATTTAAGGCTGGACAGGGGACCCCAGTTTTCTTAGGCTTGGGCAATTTCATGAAAGGAATGCCCTAACCTTTTGCCCCTAGCTAGAGGGGCCACATTCATTCAGTTGTAAATAACACTCATTAACCTTGAAAATATGTTTCCATCTGCCAAGTCCTGGCCAAGTTTAAGTCTCAAGAGCAAAGAGCCCATGTAGAGACTTCCCACTTGGGTCTTTCTCTCTGCCAGAAGCTCTGGTACTTTTTACTCTTTCTGTATTCCTTTCTGTCTAATAAAATATTATCTTACCATATAATCTGTGGTCCATGGGTTCATTTTTTGAATCCCTGAGATCAAGGACTTACTGAAGAAGAAATTTTGGTAACAAAATCACTCTAGAGATAAAGTTTGACTGAGGGGGAACTTTGACTGGTCAGAGTGAAGTGTTTAGCAGATATTTATCCAATGGCAAAGACAGGGCTCAAGAAGCTATGATAGTATATTCTTCTAAATATAAGAAGATAGAATGCAATCTATTTGAGAACAGATTATGAAGATCCTGGAATCTGGGACAGTGCCTGGCACATCATTGGCTTTCAAAACCTGAATACCTGTATTTGGTTTTAAATTCTTTCAAGATAATTCAGTCCATTTCCATTTGTGAGATGAGCCTACCTTTTGCTTTTAGGCACCCCTTCATTAATGAATGAATCAATTTTTCCTTAAGAAGGAAAAGCATACCTTCTTTTATTGTGCTTTGTTTTACTGTGCTAGGAAGATCCTGCATTTGTTTACAAATCAAAGGATTGTGACTACACCATGTCAAGCAAGTGTATAGGACCAATTTTTCCAACAGCATGTGCTCTCTTCATGTGGCCACATCGTAATTTTTTTCTTGTTGTTTTGTCTGCTATGCTGATCTACGATCTGTGTGATCTTTGGTGTTTCTGTGGTAATTATTTGAGAGTGCCAAGACCTGCACCATATAAGATGGCAAACTTGATAAATGTGTGAGTTCTGACTGCTTCGTTGCCTTGCTGCTCCCCTCTCTCCCAAAGCATCCCTCTTCCCTCAGACAAAACTATATTTAAATTAGGCCAATTAATAACTCTACCCTGGCCTCTAAGTGTTCAAAAGAAGAGTCACACGTCTTTCACTTTCAATTAAACACTAGAAATAATTTAGCTTAGTGAGGAAGGCATGTCGAAAGTCAAATTAGGCAAAAAGCTAGGTCTCTTGTGTAAACTAAAGTGAATGTAAAGGAAAAGTTCTTGAAAGAAATTAAATTGCTATTCTAATAAATGAGCAAATGATAAGAAAGTAAGGCAGCCATTTTGCTGATATACAGAAAATTTTAGTGGTCTGGATTGAAAATCAAACCAGACACAACATTTTCTTGAACCAAAGCTAGAGCAAGATCCTGCCTCTCTTTAATTTTATGAAGGCTGAGAGGCAAGGCAGCTGCAGAAGAAAAATGTGAATTGTGAATCTAGCAGAGGTTAGTTCACATGTATTTAAAGGAAATATACAAGGTTAAGCAGCTTAAGCTGGTGGAGAAGCTATACAAAGTTATCAGAAGATCTAGACAAAATCATTGACAAAGGTGGTTACATTAAATATCAGATTTTCCTATGATGCCATGGCACTCTACCCAAGGTAGCAGAGTGAAACTCTGTAAAAAAAAAAAAAGTCAGAGTTTCATGCTTATGTAAGTAAAACATTTAAGATGGCATGGAAGAAGATCCCATTTAGGACTTTCATAGCTAAAAAGGCTAAGTCAATACTTGGCTTCAAAGTTGCAAAGAGCAGAGTAATTCTTTTGTTGAGGGCTGATGCAACCATTATTTTAAGTTAAAGCCAATATTCTTTCAATGTCCAAAAAATCCCAGGGCTTTGAAGAATTATGCAGAATCTATTCTGCTTGGGCTCTATAAGTGAAACAACAAAGTCTGAATGAAAACACATCTGTGTACAACATAGTTTACTGAATAGTGTGGTGTTTATATTAATCTCACTACTGAGAACTATTGCTAAGAAGAAAGCTTCCTTTCAAATATTACTGTTCATTGACGATGTAGGGTTATCCAAGGGCTCTGGTGAGGAGATTCACCCCACCAGATGCTTGTTAAGTCAACATCCATTTTGTAGCCCGTGATTTCAACTTTCAAATCCTATTATTTAAGAAATACATTTGGTAAGGATATTCCTGCCATGGACAGTGATTTCTCAGACAATGTAAATTGAAAACCTTCTGTAAAGGATTGGCCACTCCAGATGCCGTTAATTATAGCATAGGAATACAGGGAAAGGGGAAAGGGAGGGGAGGGGAGGGGGGAGTATGTGTGGAGGGAGGGCAATTAGTGGGATCACACCTATGGTGCATCTTAGCAGGGTACTGGGGAAACTTATTAAATGTAGAGTATCAATGTCTTTATATAGTGATCAAGAAAATGCCATGAAGGCTATCTGTAACAGTACGATCAAA
>CAUYON010104835.1:0-14964 GCA_963573935.1 Arctocebus calabarensis | reverse complement strand
AATCCCATTACTAGGCATCTACCCAGAAGGGAAAAAATCCTTGTATCATAAGGACACTTGCACTAGACTGTTTATTACAGCTCAATTTACGATTGCCAAAATGTGGAAACAACCTAAATGCCCACCAATCCAGGAATGGATCAACAAGCTATGGTATATGTACACTATGGAATACTATTCAGCCATTAAAAAAATGGAGACTTTACAGCCTTTTTATTAACCTGGATGGAAGTGGAACACATTATTCTTAGTAAAGCATCTCAAGAATGGAGAAGCACGAATCCCATGTACTCAAGTTTGATATGAGGACAATTAATGACAATTATTGACAAGGTGGGGGTGAAGGAAGGGGAGAGCAGAGAGAGGAAGAATGAGAAAGGGGTGGGGAAAGGAAGAGCAGAGAGAGGGAAGGAGTGATGGGGGTGGGGTCTTGGGGTCTTGGTGTGTGCCACACCTTTGGGGGGCAAAACACGATTGTAAGAGGGACTTTTCCCAACAAATGCAACCAGTGTAACATGATTTCTTGTACCTTCAATGAATCCCCAACAATAAAAATAAAAGAAAGAAAAACAAAATTGGAAGGTTAAAAAAAAAAAAAAACCAGGAAAAGACACAGCAAAAAATGAGAACTTCAGACCAATTTCACAAATGAATATTGATACAAAAATTCTCAATAAAATCCTAGCCAACAGATTACAGCTACACATTTAAAAAAATCATTCATCATGATCAAATAGGTTTCATCCCAGGGATACAAGGCTGATTTAACAGACACAAATCCATAAATGTAATCCACCATATCAACAGAAGCAAAAGCAAAGACCATATGATCTTGTCAACATATGTAGGAAAAGCATTCAATAAAATCCAGCATCCTTTTCTAATTAGAACACTAAAGCATATAGGCAAAGGTGGCACATTTCTGAAACTGATGTAAATCATCTATGAACAATCCACAGCTAATAGTATACTGAATGGAGTAAAACTGAAAGCTTTTCCACTTAAAACTGGAATCAAACAATGTTGTCCTCTATCAACAGTGCTATTCAACTTGCTGCTGGAAGTTCTAGTCAATACAATCTGGCAACAGAAAGATATAAAAGGCATCCAAATGGGAGCAGAGAAGGTCCAACTCTACCTCTTTGCCAATGATCTGATCTTACAATTAGAGAACCTCAAAGACTCAACCACAAGACTCCTGGAAGTGATCAAAAAATATGCTGAAGTCTCACAATATAAAATAAATGTCCACAAATCAGTAGCCTTTGTATATGTCAAATTAATGGCCAAGACTAGAAGCTAATCAAGTACACAATTCCCTTCAGAGTAGCTTAAAACAAATGAAATACCTAGGAATATACTTAACAGAAGAGGTGAAGGACCTCTACAAAGAAAATTACGAAACCCTAAGAAAAGAAATAGCAGAGGATATTCACAAATGGATGAACATGCCATGCTCATGGATGGGAAGAATCAACCTTGTCAAAATCTCTATACTACCCAAAGCAATCTAAAGATTCAAGGAAATCCCCTTTTAAATACCCTCATCATACTTATAAGGATTGGAAAAAATAATTCTTCATTTTCTATGGAACCAGAAGAAACCCCATATAGCCAAGGCAATTTTTAGATATAAAAACAAAGCCTGGGATTATTACTCTACTAGACTTTAGGCCAGTGATTCTCAACCTTCCTAATGCCATGGCCTTTAATACAGTTCCTGTGGGTCGTGACACAGGAGTATTGTGAGAACCACTGCTTAAGGCTATACTACAAGGCCAAAGTGATCAAAACAGCATGGTTTTGGCACAAAAATAAAGAAAGACATCATCATTTTGAACCGAATAGAAAACCGTGAGATGAAACTAATGTCTTACAGCCACCTGATCTTTGATAAAGCAAACAAAAACATACACTGTAAAAAGAATCCCTATTCAATAAATGGTGTTGGAAGAACTGTATAACCACATGTAAAAGACTAAAACTGGATCCACATCACTTATAAAAATTGATTCAAGAGGGATAAAAGATTTAAGCCTAAGGCCTAAGACAATAAAAGTCCTCAAAGAAAGGGTGGGGAAAATACTTGAAGGTAACGGCATGGGGAAAGATTTTATGAAGACTTCTGTGGAAATTTCAACAACACCAAAAATAAACAAATGGGACTTACTTAAACTGAAAAGCTGCTGAACAGCTAAGGAAACAACCACCAAACCAAACAGACAACCTTGAGAATGGGAAAAAACACTTGCATGTTATGAATCGGAGAAAAATTTGATAATTAGAATCTATAGAGAGCTCAAATTAATCAAAAAAACTCAACAATCCCATATATCACTGGGAAATAGACATGAATAGAACCTTCTCTAAAGAAGACAGATAAATGGATAACAAACATGAAAAAATTCTCATTGTTCCCAATCATCAGAGAAATGCAAATCAAAACTATCCTAAGATATCATATAAGCTCAGTGAGAATGGCCCACATCATTAAGTCTCAAAGCTGTACATGCTGGTGTGGATGTGGAGAAAAGGGAACACTTTTACACTGCTGGTGGGAATGCAAACTAATACAACCTGTTTGGAAGGAAGTATGGAGAATCTGCAAAGAACTCAAATTAGACCTCCCATTTGATACTACAATCCCATACTAGACATCTACACAGAAGGAAAAAAAAATCCCTTTATCATAAGGACATTTGCACTACACTGTTTATCACAGCTCAATTTACAAATGCCAAAATGTGAAAACAGTCTAAATGCCCACCAACCCAGGGAATGGATTAACAAGTTGTGGTATTTTTATACCATGGAATACTATTCAGCCACTAAAAAAGATGGAGACTTTACATCTTTTTATTATCCTGGATGGAGGAGGAACACGTTCTTCTAGTAAAGCATCACAAGAATGGAGAAACAAGAACTCAATGTACTCAACTGTGATAAGAAAGCAGTAGATTAGCTAATACAAGAGGAGGTAGGGGAATGAGCAAGTGGGGAAGATGATGACAGGTCATGGTGTATGGCACACCTCTTGGGGTTGGGACACAATTATAAGAGAGATCTTATCTAACAAATGCAACTAGGGACTCTAGGAAGATGGCTGACCAGTAGCAACCCTCGGCAGAGGCTCCTGAGCAGAGGAAGAAAAACTAGATGGAATTGGACTCTATAAAGCCAAAGATGGGGAGTTGAGCCAAGAAAGAAGTTCAGCAAGCTGTAACTCCAAGAAAGAGCATTAAAAATACCAAATTAGGAGGGGAAGGGCAAAATGGCCGACTGGAAGCAGCTTCTGACAGAGGCTCCTGTCCAAAAGGAAAGATAACCTCCAGAAACTGCCCAATTGAGCTGAAGACTAGGAGCCCAGCCAAGACAGAGAGAAGTGATAACTGCAGGTCACCTCTGAGGCAAGCTGCGACTTCAAGAAACCAAGCTTCATGCAAAAAAACTGAACTAAAGTTTTCCGCCATTATGAACTTCCAGGACACCTTTCCCCCGTTACCTGACGCAACAGAAGCCTGACCTCTGCTGGAACTGAGGGAGGAGGACTTGAGCAGCACCCACCCTCCGTATCTACCAGACCAGGCAGCCAACCAGGTAAGAGACTATGGGACCCCACTTGCCAGCCCCCAGCCAGAGAATCCGCCAGGACCCCCATGCGACTCAGATCCGTACCCCACAGGGCCTCAGCCAGCCACCCACAGTGGCCATGAACTCCACAAGAACCCACGTGTGGCCCCAATTTGCACCCCGCCAGTCCTTGGCCCACCACCAGCAGCGGCCAGGAACTCCGCTGGGACCCCTGCTGGGCCCACCAGCAACAGCCAGGAAGTCCATCAAGATTCCACATGCGGTCTGCAACCCACCCGGCCTGATCCGTGGCCCAGGCCCACCACCCACAGCGGTCAGGAACTCCACTCCACTGGGAACCCCCGCCAGGCCTTGGCCCACCACCAGCAGTGGCAAGGAACTCCACAGGGACTCCTGTGCGGTCAAGATTGGCACCCAGTTGGGCCATGGGCCGCTGCCAGCAATGCCCAGGAAGTCATTGGGAACTCTTGCCTGGCACCGATCTGTGCCCCACCCGGCATCAGTCCACCACCCGCTAGGACCCCCGCCTGGCTCCGATCCATGCCCCAGGCCTGAGGCCCACAGTGGCCAGAAACTCCACTCTGCCGAGACCCCAGCACAGCTCCAATTTACACCCTGCTGGGCCTTGGCCTGCAGTCAGCAGCGGCCAGGAAGTCTGCTGGGACTCCTGCGCAGCACTGATCTGTGGCCTACCAGGCCTCAGCCTGCCACCCGCATGAACCACACCTGACTCCTATTCGTGCCCCAGGCCTACTGCCCACAGTTGCCAGGAACTCCACTCCACAGGGACCCCCATGTAGCCCTGATTGGTGCCATGCTAGGCCTTGGTCCGCTGCCTGCCGTGGCCAGGACCTCCAACGGGACACCTGCACAGCTCTGATCCGTGCCCTTCGGGGCTCAGTCATCCGCTTGCAGCAGCCAGGGAATCAGCCTGGCCTGCCGTGACCAAGGACTCCACTGGGAAACCTACACCTGGCCTCTGCCCCGGGCCTTCCACCCACACTGGCCAGGGACTCTGCCAGGCCTCTGTCTACCTGACTGGGCCAGGAACTCCAGGAGCCACACAACCTGCCTCCTTCCCTACCCTCTCAGGCTGTGCATAAGCCCCACCCATCTGGCCAGGGACTCAGGAGGCTGTGGGACCCATACCCTCCCTCTGGAGACCTCCTCACAGGCAGAGACTGTTGGAGGCATGGGCTCCCTTTGCAAAGGCCACTGGGTGCCCCCAAATCATGGCCTGCTGCTTAATCTGGGCGTGCCACACTCCAGAGCTGCTCCCACAGCCAAAACTCCCTGGTTGGGGCAGTCACAGAAGAGCTACACGGGGTCATTACTACAAAGATCCAGCAAAAACAGAGTGATCTTGCCAGGGTCTGATCTGAGACAGACACCTCCACAACTCTGATGACAGTCATAGGCAACAGGGAAAAATGATCATGAGGCAAAATCAACAGAAAACTCTGGCAATATGAATAATCAGAGTAGATCAATTCCCACAAAGAACGACAAGGTAGATATCACAAGATCCCTTGCATAATTAAATGGCTGAGATGTCAGAAATTGAATTCAGAGTCTGGATAGCAAATAAGATCAATGGAATGGAGGAAAAGATAGAATTAGAATTTCAAGCTGTAATCCAAAAGATGTCTCAAGAATTCAATGAATTCAAAGAAAAAATGACCAAAGATTTTGACACATTCGGACAAGAAGTTGCAGCCCTCAAATATCTGACAAATACAGTAGAATCCCTCAGTAACAGAATGGAGCAAGCAGAAGAAAGGATTTCTGACATGGAAGAAAAAGCTTTTGAATGCTCCCAAACTTCCAAATGGAAAGACAAAAGAAATGGAAAGCAAAAATGGATCATTCTCTCAGACAGCTCTGGGATAACTCGAAGAAAACCAATATTCACCTTATAGGGATACCTGAAAATGATGAAGTGGTGTCACAAGGCACAGAGTCTTTTCTTTATGAGATTATGAAAGAGAACTTTCCAGACATGCCAAGAGATTCTGAAATTCAGATAGCAGACAGTTTCAGAACCCCAGCATGACTCAACCCGAATAAGACATCCCCTGGTCACATTATAATTAAGTTCACCAAAGTTAATATGAAGAAGAAAAATCTGAAAGCAGCCAGATGTAAGAAATCCATTACCTACAAGGGGAAGAATATTAGAATAACTGCAGATCTCTCTGAGCAAACATTTTAAACTAGAAGAGAATGGTCATCAACTTTTAATCTCCTAAAACAAAAGAAGTTTCAACCCAGGATCCTGTACCCAGCTAAACAGTTTCATTTATGATGGAGAAATTAAATGCTTTAATGACATCCACATGTTGAAGAAATTTCCTGTAACTAAACCAGCTCTCCAGGATATTCTCAGACCTATCTCCAATAATGACCAGTACAATCCTCCACCACAAAAGTAAACTCACCAGAAACTCTTTATCAAATTTCAACTTCCACAGTGGTGAAAGGATTAAAAACGTCCACTGGACGTTCTAAAGATTTATCATTGTTTTCAAATAATGTGAATGATTTAAACTGTCATCTAAAGAAGCATAGATTGGCTGACTGGATACAAAAACCCAAATACCTGCTGCATACAAGAATCTCATCTTACCTTAAAAGATAAATTTAGACTCAAGGGGAAGGGATGGTCATCTATATTCCAGGCAAATGGAAACCAGAAAAAAAAGCAGGTGCTGCAATCTTATTTGCAGATACAATACTCTTTAAATCAACCAAAGTGAAGAAGGATAAAGATGGGCACTTCTTATTTGTTAAACGTACTACTCAATATGATCAGATTTCAATTATTAATATTTATGCACCCAACCAGAATGCACCCCAATTTATAAGAAAAACTCTAATAGACATGAGTAACTTGATTTCCTCCAGCTCCATAGTAGTTGGAGATTTTAATATCCCTTTAGCAGTGTTGGGTAGATCCTCCAAAAAGAACCTAAGTAAAGAAGTTTTGGATTTAAACTTAACCATTCAACAACTGGATTTAATAGACATCTACAAAACATTTCATCCTAATAAAATTGAATAAACATTCTTCTCATAACCCCATGGAACGTACCCCAAAATCGATCACATCTTTGGTCACAAGCCTAACCTCAGTAAATTTAAAGAATAGAAATTATTCCCTGCATTTTCTCCAACCATCATGGAATAAAAGTTGAACTCAATAACAACAGGAATCTGCATATTCATACAAAAACATGGAAGCTAAAGAACCTTATGCTGAAGGATAGATGGGTCATAGACGAGATTAAGAAGGAAATTACCACATTTTTGGAAAAAAATGACAATGAAGACACGAGTTATCAGAACCTCTGGGATACTGCAAAGGCAGCCCTAAGGGAGAAATTTATAGCACTATAAGCCTTACTTGAGAGAATGGAAAGAGAGGAAGTTAACTACTTAGTGGGATATCTTAAGCAAGTGGAGAAGAAAGAAAATTCCAACCCCAAACCAAGCAGAAGAAAATAAATAATTAAAATTAGAGCAGAATTAAATGAAATTGAAAACAAAAGAATTATACAACAGATTAATAAATAAAAAAGTTGGTTTTTTTGAAAGGTCAGTAAAATAGATAAATCTTTGGCTAATCTAGCCAGAAAAAAATGAATAAAATCTCTAATTTCGTCAATCAGAAATTGTAAAGATGCAATAACAACAGACCCCTCAGAAACTCTAAAAATCCTCACCAAATATTACAAAAACTTTACAATCAGAAATATGAAAATCTGAAGAAAATTGACCAATACATGGAAGCACGCCACCTACCAAGACTTAGCCAGAATGTAGTGGAAACGTTGAACAGGCCTATATCAAGTTCTGAAATAGCATCAACTATACAAAATCTCCCTAAAAAGAAAAGCCCGGGACCAGATTGCTTCACATCAGAATTCTACCAAACCTTTAAAGAAGAATACCTATATTACTAAACCTCTTCCAAAATATAGAAAAAGAAGGAATACTACCCAACACATTCAATGAAGCAAACATCACCTTGATCCCTGAACCAGGGAGAGACCCAACAAGAAAAGAAAACTATACACCAATATCACTAATGAATATTGATGCAAAAATATTTAAGAAGATACTAACAAACAGAATCCAACAACACATCAAACAAATTATATACCATGACCAAGTGGGCTTTATCCTAGGGTCTCAAGGCTGGTTCAATATACGTAAATGTATAAATGTAATTCAGCACATAAACAAATTAAAAAATAAAAACCATATTCTCTCAATTAATGCAGAAAAAGCTGTTGACAATATCCAGCATCCCTTTATGAAAAATCTGATCTCTTGAACACCCAAATTCAAGAAATGAGATCAAAGAAACAATAAAAAATCTTCCAATAAAAAACAACCATGAACAGATGGTCTCACACCAGAATTCTCTAAAATCTTACACCTATACTGCAAAAACTATTCCAAAACATTGAGAAGGAAGGACTCGTCCCTAACATATTCTATCTAGCAAATATCACCCTAATACCAAAACCAAGAAAAGATCCAACTAAAAAGGAAAACTACAGACCAATTTTACTAATGAATATTGAAGCAAAAAAACTCAATAAAATCTTAGCCAACAGATTACAGCTACACAGTAAAAAAATTATGCATCACAATCAAATAGGTTTCATCTCAGAGATACAAGGCTGTTTTAACATATGCAACTTCATAAATGTAATTCACCATATCAATAAAAGCAAAAACAAGGACTGATGGTCCGCTCAATAGATGCCGAGAAAGCATGTGATAAAATTCAGCATCCTTTTCTAACAAGAACACTTAAGAATATAGGTGTATGTGGCACATTTCTTACACTGATTGAAGCCTTCTACAACAAACCCACAGCTAATATCAAGTTAAATTGAGTAAAACTGAAAGCTTTTCCACTTAGAACTGAAACCAGACAAGGATGTCCTCTATCTGCCACTACTATTCAACACAGTGCTGGAAGTTCTAGCCAATGCAATTAGGCAAGAGAAGTATATAAAGGACATGTAAATGGGAATCGAGGTGGCCAAACTCTCCCTCTTTCCTGATGATATGATCTTATACTTAGGATACCCCAGAGACTCAACCACAACATTCCTGGATGTGATCAAGAAATACAGTAATGTTTTAGGGTATAAAATCAATGTTCACAAATCAGTAGCCTTTGTATAATAATCAGAGACACATTTCTCTTCACAGTAGCTCAAAGAAAATGAAATGCCTAGGAATATACATAACAAAAGAAGTAAAGAGAGAATTATGAAACCCTAAGAAAAGAAATGGCAAAAGTTATAAACAAATGGAAGAGCACACCATGCTCCTGGCTGAGAAGAATCAACATTGTTAAAATGTCTACACTTCCAGTGAACAATCTAGAGCAAATTTCTTTGTTATAAAGTGATTTTTGGTCTTTTGGATATACTCCAAGTAGAGGAATTGCAGGATCGAATGGCAAGTCTACTTCTAGATCCCTGAGTATTCTCCATACTTCTTTCCAAAGGGTAAGAATTCCTATCAGCAGTGCAGAAGTGTTCCCTTTCTCCACATCCATGCCAACAACTGTAGTTTGGGGATTTTGTGAGCCACTCTTACTGGAGTTAGATGATATCTCAAAGTGGTTTTGATTTGCATTTCTCCAATGATTAAAGATAAGGAGGATTTTTTCATGTGTCTTTAGGTCATGTGCCTATCTTCTCCAGAGAATCTTCTGTTCAAGTCCCTTGCCCACAATTAAATGGGATTACTTGTTCTTTTCTTATTAATAAGTTTGAGTTCTCTGTGGATTCTGGTTATCAAACCTTTGTCAGAAACATAACCTGCAAATATCCTCTCCCATTCTGAGGGCTGTCTGCTTGCTTTACTTACTGTGTTCTTGGCTGTACAGAAGCTTTTTAGTTTGATCAGATCCCAGTAATGTATTTTTGGTGTTGCTTCAATTGCCAGAGGGGGGAGGGTTCTCCTCATAAAGTATTCTCCCAGGCCAATTTCTTCAAGTGTTTCACCTGCACTCCCTCTAAGAATCTCTATAGTATCATGTCTTAAATTTAAATCTATTATCCAGTGAGAGTCAATTTTTGTTAATGGTGAAAGATGTGGGTCCAGTTTCAGTCTACAACAAGTTGACAGCCAGTTCTCCCAGCACCATTTGTTAAATAGGGACTCTTTTCCCCAATAAATGTTTTTGATAGGCTTATCAAAGATCAAATGACAATAAGTGTCTGGGTTCATCTCTTGGTTCTCAATTCTGTTCCATACATCTGCCTCTCTATTTTTGTGCCAGTACCATGCTTCCAGGTTCTTCATTACAGCTCAATTCATAATAGCCAACTCATGGAAGAAGCCCAAGTGCCCATCAACCCATGAATGGATTAATAAATTGTGGTATATGTATACCATGGAACATTTTGCAGCCTTAAAAAAAGATGTAGACTTCACCTCTTTTATGTTTATATGGATGGAGCTGGAACATATCCCACTTAGTAAAGTATCTCAAGAACAGAGGAAAAAGTATCCAATGTACTCGGTACTATTATGAAACCAATTTACAATCACTCACACTTTCATATGAAGAATAGATCACAACTATGGCCCAGGATGAAGGAGGGGGAATGGGAAGGAGGAGGAGGTCAGATGGAGGGAGGGTGAATGATGGGATCACACCTATGGTGCATATTGCTAGGGTACATGTCGGATCTATTAAGTATAGAGTATAAATGTCTTAACACAATAATTAAGTCAATGAGGTGAGGGATATATTAACCAGCATAATGTAAGCATTCCAAATTACATATGAAATCAGCACATTGTACCCCATAAATGTATTAATGTATACATGATCTACCTCTTTATGATTTAATAAGAAAACAGAAAAAAATGTCTATACTTCCCAAAGCAATCAATCTACCGAATCAATTCAATCCCATTAAAATACCAACATCATGTTCTGAAGAACCAGAAAAAAATAGTTCTTATTTTCATATGGAACCAGAAAAAAAACCATATAGCCAAGGCAATTCTCAGTAATAAAAAAAAAGCTTGAGGCATCACCCTACCAGACTTTAGGCTATTTTACAAGTCCACAGTGATCAAAACAGCAAGGTATTGGCACAAAAAGAAAGACATAGACATGTGGAACTGAACAGAAAACCAAGAGATGAAATCAATCTTGTACAGCCATCTAATCTTTGATAAACCCAACAAAAGCATACACTGGGGGAAAAAATCACTATTCAATAAACGGTGCTATGAAAACTGGACAATCACATGTAAAAGACAAAAATTTGATCTGCACCCTTCACCACTTATAAAAATTGATTTAAGATGTATAAAAGATTTAAATCTAAGGCATAACATGATAAAAATCCTATAAGAAAGTATAGAAGAAACTCCTGAAGATGTCAGAAGAAAAAAAAATCATTTTATCATAAGGACATTTGCACTAGATTATTTATTGCAGCTCAATTTACAATTACCAAGATGAGGATTTAGCAACCTAAATTGCCATCAACTCAGGAATGGATTAAGAAACTGTGGCATATGCATACCATGGACTACTATTCAGCCACAAAAAAATATGGTGACTTCAGAAAACCTGGATGGAGTTGAAACACAATTTTCTCAGTAAAATATCAACAGAATAGAACAGCAAATATCCAATATACACAATATTAATACAACACCAGTAGATGATCTAGTTCATGCCCACATAAGAGAAAAATTCATTTCAATTCAAGTTGGGAAATGGGGAATGAGAGTGGGAGGAGAGGAAAAGGGGGTTTCAAGTGCTCCCACTAAATGAGCACAACGTAGAGATGTATGGCACACCTTCTGAGTGCAGGACATAACTACAAGACAGACTCTGCTTAACAAATTCAAATATTATTTGGTTGTTTGTACCCTCACATGAACATAAAATTTTTTAAAAAAGAATATCCATTTAGAAGCAAAATCAAAAACACCATGGACCAAATCTTTAATTTGATAACATCTAGACTTCTCTCAAGAAAAAAGGTGTTGGCTCAGTGCCTGTAGTTAAGGGGGTAGGGTACCTGCCACATACACCAGAGCTAGCAGATTTGAATCCAGTCTGGGCCTGCCAAACAACGCCAACTGCAAGCAAAAAATACCCAGGTGTTGTGGGCACCTGTAGTCCCAGCTACTCGGAAGTCCAAGGCAAGAGAATCGCTTAAGCCCAAGAGTTAGGGGTTGCTGTGAGCTATGACACCATAGCATTCTACCCAGGGCAACATAGTGAGACTGCAAGGAGAAAGGAAGAGAAGGGATGTTTACTCTCCTAGCACTATAAGTATAAAGATTACATACTCTCAAAGGTACTTACATTTCTTCCTTGAAACATTTATCTCAGTAGTAGCACTTGTTAAATGTTTTTCTCCCTGCCTTGGTCATGCACTCCAAGAAGATGTGTCTATTTACACATCTTTGTATCTCTGGCTCAGTAACTTTGCACATAGTAGGTCTAGTAGGTAGGCTAAATTACTAACACTTGTGAATTTTATCACCCAATGTCATATAAATAAAGATCTTACTTGGTCTACCACACCTTTCCCCCCATTTGTTGTGTTTGTTCCAGGATGAGGTGTGAATATTGCATTAAGATCTTGTTATAACTGTGAAGTCTATATAATGCCTGAGACCAAAGGGTTATCCCCAGCATGAAGAAGCCCAACCAAGCAGTAGGTAAGGGCTAAGACCCAGCCTGTCTTTCCTTCTTTAAACCAAGATACATTCTTTGGAAGAAAACAGCATCTACCCCTATTAAAAAAAAAAAAAAAAGAATAAAGTTCTTTAAAGTATTTTATAGAACATGTCTTCTTAATATTGACATATCATTATATAAGGATATTTTTCTTTTTTTACTATTTTTTCATTTAAAGACTTTTTTATCATGAAAGTATCGCTACTCTTGTTCATTTCTGTTTTCTGTTAGCATGGAATACTTTTCTCACCCCTTTACTTTCATTCTATACATGTCTTTACAGTAAGGTGAGTTTCTTTGAAGTAGCTTATAGCTGAATTCTATCTTTTTATTCATTCTGCCAATACATGTATCTCTTAAGTGGAACATTTAATTTATTAAAGTTCAGGGTTAATACTGACATACGAGGCTTTGTCCCTTTCGTGTTATTGTTTTCTAACTAATTTATAAATTCCTTTCTTCTTCTTCTCTTTTTATCTGTTTGATGAAATTGTCATGATGCCATTTGATTCCTTTATCTTCCCCCTTTGTCTGATTGTTTCCTAAGACCTATGAGTGTTATATTTTCATGTGTTTTCATGATAGTGAATATAAACCTTTTGTTTCTATGTTAAAGACTTCTTTAAGCACTTACTGTAAGGCCATTCTGGTGGTTACAAAGTCCCTGTGCTCACTTGTCTGGGAAAGACTGTTTCTCCTTCCTTGAAACTAATTCTGTCAGGCTATAAAATCTATAAAATTCTTGGCTGACAAGGATCTTTTTAATTCAGTACATTGAAAATGCCATCTCAATTTTTTTTTTTTTTTTGGCCTGAAAGACTACTGCTGAAAAGTGTAATGGAGTTTCCTTTGTAAGTAACTAGGCAATTTTCCTTTGCTAATTTTAAAATTCTCTCTCTTTGACTTTGCTCATCATGATTATAATATGCCATGATGAAGTCCTTTTTGCAATAAATTTTCCTGGGGATTTCTTGGCCTCCTATGTCTGGATGCCTAACTCTCTTGCTAAATAGGAAGTTTTTATTGATTATTTCCTTAAATAGGTTTTTAAAATTTTTGCTATCTCTTCTCCTTGTGAATACTGATAATTCATAAGTTTGGTCACTTTATATAGCCTCGGATGTCTAGAAGGCTTTGCACATTTTCTTTTATTTGTATGTGTGTGTGTGCGTGTGTGTGTGTGAGAGAGAGAGAGAGAGAGAGAGAGAGAGAGAGAATGGATTATTTCCAAACACCTGTCATGAAGGTCTGAGGGGAATATGATCTGCTTAAGTCTTTTCCTCACAGAAGCCTACAGCAGAGCAATGGAAACTTCACAGTCCCAGGAGTATAAAGGAGTTCTCAGTTTCCTCCTCCCTCTTCAGTTGGAATGTAGCTTCAGTAGTGTCAGCCTAGGCCTGGCCTGGGGACATCTGTGAAGCTCAACACTAAACTCTCAAAATGACATAAGCTGTGGGATTATGACCAGAGTGGGTGGGGCCTGTCTCCGGCAAGCAGCATGGGCAAGAAACTTTTGTGAGCATAGTATGCTCACAGCTGGGTCTCATAGCAGCCCATATCAGGACAATGGGTACTCACCTAGGTAAGTACAGGAAAGGTCTGGTTTCCATGTCTCTTCTCAAACAGGTGGGTCCTGCAGCCATATCAGCCTGAACTTAGCCCAAGTGTTAAACTCTCAAAATTGTGTCTTGGGCCTATGATCAAACAGGATGAAGTCCCTCCCAGACAAGCACTGTGGGCTAAAACTTGTGGGGAATGTGGTCTGTTCATGTCTCAGTCTCAACAGCAGTCCAAGCTAGGGAGGCCAGGAGGGCGAGGCAGTACCTGACTTTCCTTTTCCTCCTTGGAGCAGTGCAGTGGCAGGAGCCATTTCTGTAGATCCCCAGTATCTAGGGTCTCTGAACAACACCCAGCTGAAGCTACTCTAGGTTCAGATATCTGTGGCATTCCATGTGATTCCTTTTCTGAGGCAATGTCTTTGCATAATCTCTAAGCAGCTGCCTATGTTAGGCCCAACTCCTGCATGGATCAAGGGGTTCTCCCATACCCAGAATGGTAAAACCCCACTTCAGAATGTGGAGTCCTAGAGGGGTTTGTCTTACTGTCTCCCTACATCCATGAGTTTCCCTGGCTTTCAGCCAGTCCCCAGCCAGGCAATCTTCCCCTCTGCTTACTAACTTTTGGTGCTTCCTATCACTTCTATGGTGAATCTTATGTGTTCTCTCCCAGATAATCATTTTAAAATGTGTCTACTTAACATTCTGGTTCCCTTCTGTGGTGGAGGCACAACCTACCTACATCTAGTTAGCAATCTTGATCACGTCCCAGAAATTTATGATGGTGTCATTAGAGAAGAGAAATCACAGAGAGAGAGATCACAGAGAAAAATTCAGGAGTAAGGAGAAGTTAAGAAGGTCAGCATTTTGTTGTATATTTCTAATTTTTAAATTTTCTTTTCAAATGTATTTATATATCACACTTTATAATATTTTTTTATAATTTTATTGAATCATAATTCTGTACATTGGTGCAATCATAGGGCACGATTCATATACATTCAGAAATGTTTTGATCGTACTGTTACAGATAGCCTTCATGGCATTTTCTTGATCACTATATAAAGACAT
>CAUYON010104832.1:0-30826 GCA_963573935.1 Arctocebus calabarensis | reverse complement strand
TGGAGGCTGAGCGCAGGGACAGGCAGTGGGTGAGGAGGGTCCGCAGCTGCGCAGTGAGGGGAGCAGAGGCGAGCGCGGGCGAGGGCTGCCGGGCGGTGAGAGGGGGACGCTGGTGGGGGATGCGGGGCCAGGGCGGGGGATGGGGACAGATGGGGACAACGAGGGAGGGGACCTCTGCTCAGTCCGCAGGGGCGGCTTCTCAGGACGTTTCTCCTGCACGTGCGCTGTCACACCCGGTGTCTGCGTGTCCTCCGTCTTCCGTGTGTTTTCTCAAACTACAGCCCCCATGAGATCTTCGCGTTGCTCAGGATGTAACGTATGTTTTAACTTCATTCTGTCACACACATTCTGTCCATTTATATTATACAAGAGCAATAGTTATCCTAGTGTCTTGTTTGTGAATGATTCATAGATAAAGCATTTCCGGATGTATTTTTATTGACAATGATTATGTTACAATTTATAGGTTACAAAAGTCAGCTGGAGATGCCTTCCCCCACCCCGTATGCTATTTAGAAGTGGGTTGTTTAATTCCCATGTATTTTGGAACATTCTAGTTATCTTTTCAGTTATCTTTTGATTTCTAATTTAATTTCATTGTGATCTGAAAGCAAGTCATAAACATTGTTCTATTTCTTATGTTATGTTTCATGGTCCGAATATGGCCTCCTTTTGTGAAGGTTCCATATGAATTTAAGAACGTGTAATCTGCAGGTGTAGGTCGAAGTGGTTTGTAGATGTCATATCTGTTTCACTGGTGTTACTTTTTAGTTCAGCTGTGTCCTTACTGATTGGATTAGTCCGTTAATAAATTAAACACATTCATGTAAGTTTGGACACAAAATACTATACAATATAGTATTTACAATTACAAATGTAGATAGAAAAAATATAAAATATTGGGATTGACAAAGGGTAACACAATAATAGTTAAATTAAATGTTTAGGCATTCTATGAAATTAAGGAGATACACCGAGGGAACCCTAACAATATTGCTAATTTTTTTTTTTTTTTTTTTGGCTTGGCAATGACATTTAAAAAAAAGAAAAAAAGCAGAGTGTTTTTAAGAGTAATTTCAGGGTGGCGCCTGTGGCTCAAAGGAATAGGGCACCAGCCTCATATACAAGAGATGGTGGATTCAGACCTGGTCCTGGCCAAAAACTGAAAAAAGAAGAAAAAAGTAATTTCAATTTTCCAGAAGAGCTTATAATGTGGTGGAGAGTTTCCATATAACCCACACATGGTGTCCCTTTTTATTAACTTCTTACATTCGCGGAAATGTTAGTAACAACTAACCAGCCACAATTTTACATGATCATTAAATACTATCCATGGTCTCAGTTTCCCTAGTTTTAGTTCACATTCTCTTTGTATTCCAGCATTTCCTCAGGACATCTCATCACTTCAGATGTGTCTCCCTAGATTCTTGACTGTGGCAGTTTCTCAGTATTCTTGCCCTAGACAATATTGGGATTACTCTGATGTTTCTCTCAAAAGACTGGATTTGTGGGCTTTAGCAGATGAAGATCTCAGAGTTAAAGTTCTACTCTCATCACATTGTATCAGGGTATATGCTATAAAGAAGTTATCACTGTTGATGTTAAGTTGGTCACCTGGGAGGGGTATTTTTCATCACATTTCTTTCTTTTCTTTTCTTTTTTCCTTCCTTCCTTTTATTCCTTTCCTTTCCTCTCTTTCCTTTCTTTTTTGAGACAGAGTCTCAAGCTGTTGCCCCCGTTAGAGTGCTGTGGAGTCACAGCTCACAGCAACTTCAATTTCTTGGGCATAAATGATTCTCTTGCCTCAGCCTCCTAAGTAGCTGAGACTACAGACACCCACCACAATGCCCGGCTATTTTTTGTTGTAGTCGTCATTGTTGTTTTAGCTGGTCTGGGGTTCGACCTCACAGTCCTCAGTGTATGTGGCTGGCCCACTGAACTATGAGTGCCATGCCATCACATTTCTTCTCTGTGAAATTACTCTTTTTTTCCCCATCCATTTTTATATTTAGAAAAAAATGTCACTATACACAATACACACTTAAGAAGTGGGGATTGATACTCCACTGCTTATGTATAGAGTATTTATAAAAACTATTTGAAAACTTCACCATGAACATGTGTCTGTTTTCCTTCACCTATTATTAATGTACATTTATAATATTATTTATATCCATACTCAAATATGGGTATTTATTTTATACTTTTCCAGTTTTGCTTGCTTTACTTTATTGCTAATATTGTCCCAATGTTGTTTACCAGAAGGATTTTCAGTTAGATCCTCTTGTCATTTTGGAAACACCCATAATTAGGGTTCGATGTTATTGTTGGTTGACAGGTTGCCTTGTCAGTGGGCATTTTTGTTTGTTCTGTCACCACAAGGTGCTGCAGGCTAACTAATTCATTCCCTACCCAAGCCTAATATTTGTCATTTCTTTGGTGGAGCCCTGGTTCTTCTTATTGGGAAATGGTGTGAGTGACAAAACTCTGGGCACCAGGTGTACTGCACATTTCTCCTGGGGAATTTGTTTTCAAGTCCTTGTCAGCTGACACAGCAAAGAAATGGATTTGTAATGTACTGACTCATGTATATACATACATGTACAAATATTTAATATGTGTCTGTATATCTGTATTAAATTCAGTATGAATTCTTCTACTCCAGCTGCACATGATTTAAGGCAGTGCCACATCAGTCACTGTTCCCATCCCACTTATTTGTGGGTATCTTCCAACTTTAACAGTGAGGAAGCTGTCCAACATGCATGCATAGTGGCTTCAAAAATGAATATTTATATTCCTAGGAGAAACAACTTTACCAACTAAAGTAATATGATTATGTTAAATTCCTTTTCTCGTTAAACTGAGCATCTCATCCTATATCCTAAGAGTTTTAGCTCAACCCCTTTTTTCCACCTCCATACAAAGAGCTTACTTCATTCTTTGTTATATTATTTTGTCTGAAATCCTCCCTAGTATCCCCTTACCAAATGAATAAGGCTTTTAATTAACATAATTTGAGTTCATTCTTCATTTTATAATGTTCTATAATCCTTCAAAAAATCATTATATGTCCACCCATTGCATTATGATATTTCATGTCTAGAAGAAACCTGCCATCTTCACCAGTTTGACCTTCCTCCCTCCCAAGGCTGTGGTAAACACTAAATGTGTTGTAGACTAAAAAACCACACCTTTAGTCTTTCCATAGATACACATTAATAGAATTACATAGTGTTTTGCTTTTTAAAAATTTGATATGACTTTTATATTTGTGAATTATATTTTCTAGTTTTTTAGCTTTGAACTGCCCTAATGAAAAATGATGTTAGAACTCATAGTACAATTAAATGGTACTATGTGAAATGGCTATTCAAATAAGTTCAATTTTTTTTTTGAATGATAAAGAATTTGTGTCATATTAGGGGTGTATACATTGGATACTTTTTCTTCCACTTTAGAGATACTTTGCTAATGCATCCTGAAGCTAAGACTCTCACATTTTCTACTTTCATTCACAGAATTTTTTATGGAATAGGAAGAGAGCAGAGACTTTGTAGTTAAAATTTTCTGATTTTAAGGCTAGATAACCTGAGAAGTCACTAACTCAAATCACACAACTAGTTAGAGCAAGACTGTTTGAAATCCGTAACTAGTTGTGTGATTTGAGTTAGATCTATTACTCTCAATTTATTCAAATCTCTTTATCATTACAGGTTCCAAGACACAAAAACCCATGGCTGATGTTAATTTTACATTGGTTACTGAGTTTATCCTGTTGGGACTGACAGATCGTGCTGAACTGAAGGTGGTTCTCTTTGTGCTGTTCCTTTGCATCTATACCATTTCCTTGGTGGGGAATCTGGGAATGTTCTTTCTAATCAAAATAACTCCCAAACTCCACACACCCATGTATCATTTTCTTAGCTGTCTGTCATTTGTGGATGCCAGCTATTCATCAGTTTTTGCACCCAAAATGCTGCTGAGCTTCTTTGTGGAACAGGAGACAATCTCCTTCTCTGCATGCATTGTGCAATATTTTTTGTTTGTGTCACTGCTTACCACCGAGGGCTTCTTGCTGGCAGCAATGGCTTACGACCGTTACATGGCCATCGTAAACCCCTTGCTCTATACAGTGGCTATGACCAAGGTAGTCTGTGTCCTGCTGGTATTGGGCTCTTGTGTGGGAGGTTTCATCAATTCACTGACACACACAATTGGCTTGGTGAAACTGACTTTCTGTGGACTAAATGTTATCAGTCACTTCTTCTGTGACCTCCCCCCTCTGCTGAAACTGTCATGCTCTGATACATCCCTGAACGAATTGTTGCTTTTAATTTTTTCTGGCATCATTGCCATGATCACCTTCTTGACAGTGATGATCTCATACATTTTCATCGTCGCTGCTATCCTGAGGATCCGCTCAGCTGTGGGGAGACGCAAAGCCTTCTCTACCTGTGCCTCGCATCTTATGACGGTGACTTTATTTTATGGCTCGATAAGCTTCAGTTACATTCAACCAAGCTCCCAATATTCCTTAGAGCAAGAAAAGGTCGTATCTGTATTTTATACCCTGGTCATTCCTATGTTAAATCCATTGATTTACAGCCTAAGGAATAAAGAAGTAAAAGATGCTGTGAAAAGGGCTCTAGAAATGAAAACTTTTCCTTGTTAATTTGACAGGTCTGTGTACAGACTACAAGACATCTAGAAATATTTCAGCAAGTTTCAGTTACAGAGGACTCTTAGAATTTATTGTTCTGGAGCCCTGTTTTGCAGAGAAAGTAAAAGATCTGGGTGGGGAAAAAATAAAGCACTGTGGAACACGTGGCTGGTTGTTGTATTTATGGACCTAAAAACCAGACAAAGATGGAGGGTTGTTATCTCGCCTCAGTTAATGACATTTTATTTTCTTTACTTAGATAGAAGTTGGACAGTCAAATATATATAGGCTTGCAAATAGTGACAAGGATAAAATTAATAAATAATAAAATATCCTTTACTGGATTTCTCTATTAAGCATTGAAACAAGTAAAATATGTTCGAGGCAAAAATAATGGTACTTGCATTATCTAGAAAATTGACAGCTACATGCTCTAAGAATTAGCCTAGATTATTTATAGACATTATTTATATTCTTCAAAATAAATACACGCATGTAAAATTATTCAGAAAAGGAGCATCATCCTAGAATACCTTCCCTCTCACAATAGTCTCAGTTTCCTCTACTACATATGAAATCAAAAGGGATAGAATGTTAGGGTTTCTTACTACTCCACATGAAAGACTTCCTAATAATCAGAGAAACTTATTCTGAACAATTTTACTGCATATTTAGAAAGAATGAGTCCAAGACTGTTAAAGTGTCATCAATAATCAGATTTGTTTTCTCTTTTCTTTAAGGATCTTCTAGCATCCTTTATGGACATCGCACAAAATATTACTTGATGATGTATTCTAGGCAGGGAAGATATAGGAAGTGATTTTCCTTTCAAATGAAATTATATACACAAGCGCAGCTCATAAAATAAAGCCCATAAATACTGATCGTTCCATAATGATCTTCTCAAATTGCTATCCTATCCACAAAAATAAAATAAAGCCAGTATTCTGGAAAGTATATTCATTTAAAAATAAAGTTGTTTTAAATTTTTGGAGTTTGTGCAACATTGAAATACATAGAACCAAGCAGTCCAATGTAATAGGTAGAAACTCAGTAGGTAGTCATGCATATTTTTACATGTCAGGTTAGGTTAAACATTTTTTTTCCTTAGAGACAGCCACAAATTATATAGGCAAAAGACATTACTATCTGTATTAATGAAAATGAAGGTAACATATTGAAATTCTTATTATATTAGACTTTCATACAAAGATGGAGTATACAAGTGTGGTGTATACAAGTGTGATTTTCAGGACAAAATCATAATAATAATAAGGTCAAGCAAACATCTGTGTAGCCCTTCAAGATTTTTTAGGACCATTCAATATATTATTTGAATAAAGGGTTGCACATATGTTACACATAGATAAGAAATTTTTAGAGTGCATTTATGTGAATGTTTTTATTTTACAAATGAAATAAAATAAAAACGATAATTTAACCTACTTTTATATAGTCCTTCAAAACCTTATGAAAGCATTTAATATAGTCTATTCAATACCTAAAGTAGGAAACACAAGGATGTTATACAGACAAGGTAACTGAAACTCAGAAAGAAAACTTAATTACTTATATATTATGTCGCAATACGTAGTTTCTTTCTTTTTTTTCCTGGGAGGGGAGACAGAG
Source organism: Arctocebus calabarensis (assembly GCA_963573935.1). Lineage (NCBI taxonomy): Eukaryota > Metazoa > Chordata > Mammalia > Primates > Lorisidae > Arctocebus > Arctocebus calabarensis. The sequence continues at coordinate 24,534 of CAUYON010104832.1, read as the reverse complement.
TCTCACTTTGTTGCCCTTAGTAGAGCACTGCGGCATCATAGCTCGTAGCAACCTCAAATTCTTGAGCTCAAGCGATTCTCTTGTTTCAGTTTCCTGAGTAGCTGGGACTACAGGTGCCTGCCACAATGCCCGGCTACTTTTTGTTGTAGTTTGGCTGGGGCCAGGTTTGAAACTGTCACCCTTAATATATGGGGCCGAGGCCTTACTGACTGAGCCACAGGCACCACCCTCAAAGTTTCTAACAGAAGGAACTGGCCTCTCAAGCCAGGATGCAGGACAATGACACAGTTCACTGAGGTCATATATATGGGAATGGGTGGTATTTCATCTGGCAAAAAATGTTTTTGTTTTATTTTTGTTTGTTTTTTGTCACGTACCAACCTTCAACTAATTCACCTTAACAAATAGCTACTAGATTGTACTATAAACAGGAACTAAGTGTGTTAGTGAAAAAATTATCATTCTCCTAGAATTCTGAAATAGGAAAGGCTGATTGAAGATTTTTATAATGCAGACTGAAAAAGAAGTAAAATATATATTATGTATTTTCTTATATATTATATGCAAAACATATATGAGGCTATTTGTGTAAAGTTTATATATAAAGCTGTATTAGTTATATATTTATTTCTATGTATAATATAAATAACAATATGTATATATTCATACTGTATTAAAAATGCAATGAAATTTTGAACTACATTTCTCTAGGCACAGAATAACTAATTGCTGAGACAAGGAGGACTTCCAAGGAACAAAGGAAATTTGAATGCAAAAGATGTCTTGTGAAGTGGCTTCAAAGCCATCTCCCCTGCTAAGGGAGGGTTCAGGTTTTCTAAAGAGGGGTTGAGGGTAGTGGAGCAAGTTTTTTTTTTTTTTTTTTTTACATTAATGATGGAAATTAACAAGGATCTAGTTCATGGGGCAGGTCATTGGGAGATGGTGAGTCTGGGCTCAGGAAGCCTAATTTGGGTCTTCAGAATCTCAGCTCCTTCATCCTGCAGAAATTCTACTACTTGTGGGAAGCAACTCAAATTGTTAAATGTTAAATGTTAAATGAAAGAGCTCAAATAGTTAAATGTTTCAAGTTTTTGGTTATCAGGCCCTACTTCCCTGAGAATCTAAAACAGGAAAAGAAGATTATAAAAAACAATATAAGTCATTGAAATGTTCTTAGTGCCAGTTATGACGTATAATTTTATACATATAGCTTTGTTTCTGAAAATAAATAAAACTGAGTTAAGCATGTTTCAAATGTACCTAAGTGGGTAATGTAATTATTTGGGAGGATAAATGAAGACACTGTCAATACATGATGCTACTTCATGGACCCACTTGTGAAATACCGGTTACAGTTCAACATCAACACTTGCAGAAATCATGACAGAGTAGATTTTGGTCTTACATAGCGTTCCTTCACACACTTAGGGCATCTCTAGCAGGTATTTTGGTGAAGTTTTATTCCATATGAGTAACCTTAGAGTTTGAGATTTGAAAATTGCCTGACTGATTAGGGAATGAAGTTGTTAGGACCCTATGAATTGGCCATAGCTGTATTTGTATCCTAGTCATATTTGTTACTTATATAAAGACCCAGAAGCCAACACAATGAATTTGTTCCTAAAATTTGACTTTTAGTCTTGTTCCATGATCCTGAATTATATTGATCCTGAATACAATGACAATTTTTAGTTGTCTTTGGCCTATATACAAATTCCAAGTACTAGAATCACAGGCATCTAAGAATAACATTGCCATTCCACTGAAACTCTAATTCACCAGAAAACATGCTCTAAACATATTATGACTAAATGTAATGATACTTTCAGTGTAAGCAAGAGGTACTTTTCTCCTGAGAGTTTGTTAGTCTTAGCTATGCCTTTAAAGTCTTAGATTTCATATATTCCCATTCTTCATTTTTAAACTTCTCAGATGTTCAGTTTTGGCTGGAATACTCTCCTGACTCTAATATTTTCTAAAAATGCGATCTTAGAAAATTTCTTCAATTATTCTGGGCCACTTGTAATGTAAATCATGTGATTCCAAACTTTTAATTAACTAGAACTATACAGTGATTAGGGATAATAGTTGTGAAGTGCCTGAAAACAGCAGACTCTTAAGAAGTAGAAACAATTATAAGTAGGTTTCTTGTTGACATCGCTTTGCCAGACAAAATGAAGTACCACTGACCCAGGAGCAACACAGATTTGAACCATGCAGGTCCACTTATTTGTGGATTTTCTTCCACTTCTTCATCCCCAGAGACAGCAAAACCAAACCTTCTCTTCCTCTTCCTTAGCCAGCCCAATGTAAAGATGACCAAAGTGAAGACTGTTATGATGATCCACTTCCAGTTAATGAATAATGAATATATTTTCCACTTTCTTATCATTGTTTTAATATCCCTGACTTTTCTCTTGCATACTTTATCATAAGAATACAGTATTTAACACTTAAAACAAAATATGTATCAATTGACTATATCATGTATGTCATTGCTAGAGCTTCTGGTCAAGAGTAGGCTATTAGTTTTTAAGTTTGGAGGTAGTCCAAAATTATGCCTGAATTTTCAATGGTGTCAGGGGTCAGTATCCCTAAATCCCATTCTTCAAGGGTCAACTATACTCTTTTTAACAATCTGATTATAATATTTCCTGTGTATTATTACTTTGTTTTCACCTTTAATATTAAAATCACTGCAAATTTTTACCACTGTGTTCTTTTTTTTTAATTGTTGGGGATTCATTGAGGGTACACAGAACCAGGTTACATTGATTGCTTTTGTTAGATAAGGACCATCTTATAATTATGTCCTCTCCTCAAAAGGTGTTCCACACCCCTTGTTCCTTCCACCCCCTCCCTCCTTCCCTTTCTCGGCACTCCCCATCCCCCACCCCCCATGGTGTACTAGGACCTTAATTGTCTTCATATCAGAATTGAGTACATAGGATTCTTATTTCTGCATTCTTATGATCATGTTTTACTAAGAATAATGTGTTCCACATCCATCCAGTTAATAGAAAGGATGTAAAGTCCCCATCTTTTTTAGTGACTGAATAGTACTCCATGGTTTGGTTGCATTTGATCTATATCAGTGACTTAGTTGTTCTTATCTTCTCCTCTGTTTAAAGTTTAGCTCACCATTTTACCCTGCATTTATCATCGTTTATACTTTTCATTGTAAGTTTGCTTAATATTTTTTTAAAAAATACTTTTATGTTTAGCTAATATAATAACTAAAATTAATCTTAGTGTCATAATCAGCTAAATTATCCTGAATTAAAAAACAATCTACTCATGTGTACATGAGCACTCAAATACTTGCATCCAAATTCTATTTAATAATTGCTTGTATATCTGTGGGACACACTGAAACATGTATATATTATTTATAATTACTATTAATGAACAAATTCCAACAAATAGAATTTGAACTCTTTAAAAATAATGTATAAAAATAATACATAAAACATGTATATACAATTAAGTTGTATAATTGATAAACACTGGTGGTGTCTAAAGGAGTTGATTTTTAACTGTTCAGTTTTTCCTTGTAGAGCTTTATATGGGCAAGATATATAGAAAAAAGTACTGGTGATATTTTTTCTCCAAAATCTAGAAAAAGACCAAATACATGAATAGCCACACTTTGGAAAGAGTACTGGGGCCTTACTTTTCCTAAGCCTATATTTAGATGTTTTAATGAAACCTATTGTTAACAAAATCACTGGAGATTCTATCCTCCAAAGGCCTTAAACTAAATATAAACACTGCAGTCAGTAAATTGAGACAAATGTACCAGGGCTTTCTCTCAGTACCAGGTAGGTGTCATGTTTATGTGTTCTAGTAAAGGGATTATAAATGCCCTTCCTTTTTTCTTTCTTTCTTTCTTTTTTTTCCTTTTGAGACAGAGTCTCACTATGTTGCCCTTGGTAGAGTGTCATGATGTCATAGCTCACAGCAACCTCAAACTCTTGGGCTTAAGTGATTCTCTTGCCTCAGCCTCCCAGGTAGCTGGGACTACAGGGTCTGCCACAATGCCCAGCTATTTTTTTTTGCAGATGTCATTGTTCATTTTAGCTGGCCGGGGCCAGGTTCAAACCTGCCACCCTTGGTGTATGTGGCCGGTGCCCTACCCATTGGGCAACGGGTGCTGCCCAACCCTTTTTTTTTTTCAAAAGAGCAACATTCGATGTATGCCATGAAGAAAATGTGGAGAAAAGCCATCAGCATCAAATGCATTCCAAGTATTGAGATAATTGAAATAGAATTAGACCATTACCAAAGTCAGGTGGCTTATGTAAACTTATTTGTAGATTTGTTTCATATTGCCTTTGGTACCTGTAGTTAAAGCTTCATGCCTTTGGTGCATTTAAGTTACAAATGACAATTTATTTAAATAAATTCTTTGAAACCTAAGGCTGATTATTATAAATTGTTGAATTTTATTAAACCTGAAAAAAATAACAATAATTTCTAGGCCCTACTATCAGAGCTAATTTTTAGACTCAGACCTGAATTTATGGTGGTATAATTTGTATTACAGTGAGAGAAAAACATGTTTATTAAGTAAAAATTAAAGAAGCAAATATGAAATTAGTGAAATAAAAAGGAACTCATAAAGTGACATTTTGGTTTTCTTAAGAAAGTAGTCAAGGCAAAACTAACTAAACAATATTAAATCAAAAAATACAAACCATCAAAAAATAGTGTAATCAAAAGTCAACCTGTTAAGTATGTGAGCAGACAGACTCTATTTTCTTTGTTTTACTTTATACAAGTAACAACCATTTGAAGAATACCTATGATCTGCCAGACAGTTTTCACATATTTTATTATTTAATTCTCACAATTACCACTTGCAGAAAATTTAAAAATTAATAATTTGGCATGAAATCATGAGTTACTCTCATAAAAAGTGACTAATCACTCCTTTTAACCTCTCGAAGTCTCAGTAACCATGGAAATAATCAAAGCTATTTTACAGTGTCCCTTGCAGTATTGGAATTGTATAATAAATAGTTCACTGTACAACACACTGGCAGCAAGGCATGGAAATCTAAGCTCATATCTTCACTATTTAATCAATACTAGGAAAATTATTCTCAGATGATTTTGACTTATTGATTATGGAATATCATATTCATAAATGTTCAGTGTATGATTCAGTTGGCAAACTGATATAAAAATGCTCTACATTCCATTGTTTTACTGTAAATTCCCACAGCAGAGTAGCATGTACGTAGTCCATAAAGTCCTACAATGAAGACAGTTCCCTTTCAACATTATTTGACCAAGTGTTTCCCAGACGCATTAGACATCAGAACCTTAATTTTCATGTATCTTGGATTAAATTATAAAGTCCAAAATAAACTTAATTTAATGATCTGACTTTTTCTGGACAAAAGGCAAGATTTATATGTTATCCAATTTGTAGGCAGCATATGCATTGTCCCTGAAATTCCATTTGAGACTTTGGCTGCAGAGATTAAAACATTTTGAAAAAGTTTTCTGACTCAGGAATAATAAAAGATGTCAAAACATTATGAAAATACCGGAGTCAGACAAGTCCAAGCCATTAGATAATAAATACTATAGGAAATCTTTGGGTGAAATGATGAAAAGTGTTTGGATATGCAGAAAATTACTTTCTGGAACACATGAGTTTTTAAATAAACAATTTTATTATGATAAGAAATGCTTGATTGCTTTAATTCTGCCATCCAGACACTCATGGTTCTCCTTTTCATTTTTTATAAATATTCCAAACGTTTTGTCAGATGCTTTTTTATATATGCATATGTATACATACATATTTTCTTTGTTTTATTGTTTAATGTATGTTCCATGTGCTGTTAAAATATCATAGAGAATGTTTGTCCTAGATGGATCAAAAGTTTACCTGTTAAATAGTGAGGATTTGTTTGTTTAGTTCATTCTTAAAGAATGTTCTTTCTTGGAAAAGATGAAGTCCTTTAACTTATGTACTAGAATCTGGAGCGTATTACATCCAAGGTCCATCTCCTATACTCTCTCTCTGTTAAACAAACATTGCTTTTAACGTGCCCCAGAAGCATTCTAATTTCTCCACAGGTTAGTATGTGGTACAAAGTGCCAATATTTCTTGGTAATATCCTACTAAAATTCTTATAAAATTCAGGTTAACCTTGGATAATAATATTATGTATAATTAAAATCATATAATTCTCTAAAGACATTAGAAGATTGAATTTATCTAATCCTCCTGTGCTTTCTGGTTATTTTCTTTCTTTCCTCTTGTTCTCTGCAGAATTGTCCTTAGAAAGACACATAAATGGCTGACAGAAATGTCAGCATGATAACTGAATTCATCCTCCTGGGTCTGGCTGACAGCCCAGCTTTGAATATGGTCCTTTTCACACTGCTTTTGTTGATCTATGTCATCACTGTGGTGGGCAACGTTGGGATTGTCATCATAATTCTGGTTAGTGCTCAGCTCCATTCTGCCATGTACTTTTTCCTTAGCCAGTTGGCTTTCTTGGATTTCTGCTATTCCTCAGTCTTGATTCCTAAAATGTTGGTCAACTACGTCACAGGACAGAAAGCCATCTCCTATCATGGCTGCCTCCTTCAGTATTCCTTTGTCAGCCTGTTCCTGACCACTGAATGCTTCCTCCTGGCTGCCATGGCATGTGACCGGTACCTCGCCATCTGTTGCCCACTTCACTACAAAGGCCTCATGACCTCCAGGTGTTGCATCTACCTGGTGACTGCCTCCTACCTGATGGGCTGTACCAGCTCCCTCACTCACCTGAGCAGCTTGCTCAGTCTGTCTTTCTGTGGGCCCAATGTTATTAACCACTATTTCTGTGACATCCCATTGCTCTTCCAACTCGCCTGCTCTGACATCCAACGCAGTGAGGTTTTATTTACTGTCCTCTCTGGAGTGACATCAGTGACCACCTTTGCCATAGTGGTTACTTCCTACATGGGAATCCTTCTCACCATCCTGAAGATCTCCTCCACCAAGGGACGATATAAAGCTTTGTCTACGTGCACCTCCCACCTAACAGTAGTAACTCTCTTCTATGGAACCCTGATATTTACTTACTTAGGAACCAGCTCTAGCTACCCACAGAAAAGAGCCCAGATCCTCTCTGTGTTTTATACACTTTTGCTGCCAATACTAAATCTTCTGATATACAGTGTGAGAAACAGAGAAGCCAAAGAAGCCATGAAAAAAATTATTAAGAGGAAAATACTTGTTCAGTGAACATGAATTTTCAGGGAGAAATATTTAAGGATTAATAATGGATCCTGCAGGCAGGTAGGTTGTTAAACACAGTTAGGACTTGTAGGATGAGGGCAGGAAGGTTGTTTCAAAACAGAGTATGCACAAGAATACACTCATTATTGGCCTTCAGAAGCACACGTGCATGCAGATGGGGACACACACACCTAAGGAAGACTTTTTCTTTTTCCTTTCAGTTTTAATAGTTGGATTAAACTGACAGAAGGCTGATTAACAGAAGAGACTGTGAGAAAAATGGCCATGTAAGAAGCCACATTTGCTCATTCTTCTTGCAAGCAGAATTTCGCCAACCCCCTGATTCAGTGACTGAGCACAACCCTTGTGAAGAATGTTCTAAAAATAATAGGAAGGGCAGAGCACAAGTCTCAGGTCTCTTGCTTGGGTGGCCCAATTTTTAGAAAACATGAGTTCAGTGAGCCTTGCCCATGCCTCTTCCTGTACATAAGGTGTCCAGTTGGATTAGTGATCTTATGTGTGTAATTTATAACCCAGTGTAGCCATGACACCACAACCTGGTGAGATTTTTCCAATGTAACTACTGAGCACAGGCAGGAAGCTCTGTCAGGGGTGGGACCACATGTGGCCTTCTTCATCTTTGAAAGTGTACTTTTAACCAAATCCAGGATTTTTTTTCAGAGATACATTCTGTGAAGTTCAGATTCAGCTAAGGCCTCACAGACGGATCTGCAGGGCTGATACACTGTGGACTGAGAGATGACTTTGGAGGAGCCAGTGTTCTTCTTTGTGGCAGGAAAATCTCCCCCTGGAGGGATCTGAGGCACTTTCATTCATTCTCAAAAGTTTCTGCCTTTAGTCAGATAAGGAAAAGATACTTTCTCTATTAGTTGAATCTCGGATATCTTCAGTTAAAAGCAATTTTTATAGCTCTTTGGTACACTTTGGATCCTTTCAATTCTTCAATTATAATTTTGTACAACTAAATCTAACTTGTACATTCTACAAATCTAACTTGTAGAAGTATTACATTACTTCGACAATATAATAAATTGACATCTGTTTTCTATGGGTTGGCTATTTATAAACTATGATCTTTCAGACTAGGTAAAGAATGTAGAGGAACCAGTAGGTATACAATCACATAGACATACAACAACAACGTACACACACAGATGCACCAGCAGGAGCATTAGTTACCGAGCATAAACTGAGCCTTCCTTTCTCTTAGCAACTCTCCAAGAGATGAAGCCATTTTACAGATGAGGCAACCAAGCACAAGTGGAGTTAAAAGTTATTAGAAGATCAGACAAGGTCAATGTTTGAGAACTAGAGTACAAATACACTTATATACTCATATATGGGCTTCTTCCTCATTTTATAGTAAATCAATATACGTATTTTGTATGTTGTCTTTGCCTAGAATGATGACGTTTGGAATATTTTATTTTAAAAATTAATTCCACTGTATAGGAGGGTTTCTTTCCTGATAATTCAACTTTTGTCAGTTAAAAGAAATATCAAAATGACAATGCAAAGATATTCTATTGTACAGGATGTCCATAAAATTTGTGTGCAATTTGAAATAGTTTGCTATTGGAATTCATAAAAAAAAACAGCCTTCAGGAAACCTCTAAAAATAATACAATCATTTGAAAATGTTAACAGTTTTATTTCTTTTTCCTATTTTTATATTTTTTTTAAGGAAGGGATAGTTTTTATTTTAATGTTTTAAACATCAGTATATAATTTCTTTTTTTTATTGTTGGGGAGATAACGTCCCTCTAATAATTGTGTCACACCCTCAAAAGGTGTTCCACACACCATGACCCCATCTTCTTCCCTCCCCTCTCCCCAGTTGCTCATCCCTCTACCCACACTTGTATTACTACCTTCATATTAGAATTGAGTACACTGGATTCTTGCTTCTCTATTCTTGTGATGCTTTACTAAGAAGAACATGCTCCACCTCCATCCCGGTTAATACAAAAGATGTAAAGTCTCCATTGTTTTTAATTACTGAATAGTATTCCATGGTATTCATATACCACAATTTTTTAATCCATTCTCGAGTTGGTGGGCATTTAGGCAGTTTCCACATTTTGGCAATTGTAAATTGAGCGGTGATAAACAGTCTAGTGCAAAAGTCCTTCTGATAAAATGATTTTTTTTTCTTCTGAGTAGATGCCTAGTAATAGGATTGCAAGATCAAATGGGAGGTCTAATTTTAGTTCTTTGCGGATTCTCCATACTTCCTTCCAAAAAGGTTGTATAATTTTGCAGTCCCACCAGCAGCGTAAAAGTGGTCCCTTCTCTCCACATCCATGCTGGCATCTGCACCTTTGAGACTTTGTAGATGTGGGCCATTCTCACTGGGGTTAGGTGATTGCTCAGGGTAGTTTTGATTTGCATCTCTCTGATGATTAAGGACAATGAATGTTTTTACATATGACAGACAAGACTGTCCTCTGTTATCACTATGATTCAACGTAGTGCTAGATGTTCCAGCTGAAACAATCAGGCAAGAGAATGAAATAAAGGGCACTCAAATAGGGGCAGAGGAGATCAAACATGCATTCTTTGCCGATGACAAAATTTTATAATTAAAGAATCACAAAGACTCAACCACAAGTCTCCTGGAAGTGATCAGGAAATGCAGTAATGTCTCCAGATATAATATCTATCTCCCCAAATCAGTAGCCTTTGTATATGCCAATAGCAGCCAAGAAGAGAAGCCAATCAAAACCACAAATCCCATTCTTGAGATTCTTTACTAGGAAGAATATGTTCCGGTTACATCCATGTAAATATAAAAGAGGTAAAGTCTCCATATTTTTATGGCTGCATAATATTCTATGGTATATAAGAATGGAAGAAAAAGTATCTAACGTACTCAGTACTATTATGAAGCCAATATATAATCACCCACACTTTCATACAAATTATAAAACACAACTATAGCCCAGAATAAAGGAGGAAAGAGGAGAGTGAGGGAAGGGGAGGGGGGAGGCCAAGTAGAGAAAGGGTAGTTGGTGGAACCTCACCTATGGTGCATATTACAAGGGTACATGTCAAATCTATTGTGAGTAGAGTATGACTGTCTTAACACACAATTAAGTAAGTGAAGTGAAGGCTATGTTAACCAGTTTGATTAAAGCACTCCAAATTGTATATAACATAAGCATATTGTACCCATAAATGCATTAATGTATACAGTTATGATTTAATAATAATAAAAGAAAAGAACACAATTCCCTTCACAGTAACTTCAAAGAAAATGAAATACTTATGAATTTACAACTAACAAAAGAGGTGAAGGACCTCTACAAAGAAAATTAAGAAACCCTCAGAAAAGAAATAGCAGCAGAGATTAACCAATGGAAGAACAGGCTTGGCTCCTGTAGCACAGTGGTTATGGCCCCAACCACATACACTGAAGCTGGTGGATTTGAACCTGGCCTGGGCCAGCAAAACAATGAAAACTATAACAAAACAATAGCAGGACATGTGGCAGATGCCTGTAGTCTCAGCTACTTGGAAGGCTGAGGCAAGACAATTGCTTAAGCCCAAGAGTTTGAGGTTGCTGCGAGCTGTGATGCCATGGCACTCTACCAAGCATGACAGCTAGAGGCTCTGTCTCAAAACAAACAAACAAAAAACACAACCACAAATGGAAGAGCACACCATGCACATGGCTAGGAAAAACCAACATTGTGAAAATGTCTATACTTCCGAAAGCAATCTAAAGATTCAGTGCGATCTGCATTAAAATACCATCATCATACTTTCAAGATAATGGAAAAATAATTCTTCATTTTGTTTGGAACCAGAAAAAACCCTGTAGAGTCAAGGCAATTCTCAGTTGTGTTTTTTTTTTTAAACAAAACAGTACTTTTAAGTATCACTGTATCACTTGTAGTCATCCATTATTCCTGACTGTTTACTGTTCACTGTTCTATTCATTTAGATATCCACCAAAAACTCAGTCTCGCACCATCATTATCACACAAGGGTTGAGAAAACAAACATGCTTTCAGTTTAGTGACACTTTTACAATGGACAATGGTTTTGAGCTTGAGAAAATCATGTTTATATTTATCAAATGAAATAATAGTTCATAGCAATATATCTTTTCTGTTAAGATCTGCATAAGTCTATGAACTTCTTTTCTTCTTGCTTGACAATTAAATTTATGTAAATATGCAACGTATTGTATTAAACCAAATTTTATTTCATAGTGTCTACAGTTTCTTCAATTTCTTCTGGAATAATCTTACTGCCAAATATTTTGGTCTTATATCACCATAACTGCATGTGCATTTGCAAAGAGATAAGTAATCAACATTCTCTTTAGAACTAACATTTTACAAGCAAAAGTATTGTATAATATAGAGTCCTTAGGATATAACAAAATAATGTCAAGTCTACTTGCACACTACTTAGGGTTAATTGATTCCTTTAAGACTCAAATTTTGTCACAGTTAGTTAATACTCTGATATTTGATATTTTCCCTAATATCTGAAAGTGTTAATCATCAGTAAATGATAATGACACATTCATAACAGATCTTATTCCTTTTAAAAAATCTCCTGTATCACAGGTAGAATTAGAGATAGTTTCTATTCCTAGAAAAAATTTACATTGTTTTTCCCTCATGAAGAATCTGTCTATTTTTGTTATTGTAATTTTAGGAAGAGATTTGTTTAAGGATAGAAAATTAGAGCTAATTGGTTTAAAATGAGTTCTGTTGGTCTGTACTTCTGTAAGAAGACCATAGTCAATAATAACATATATAGTTTCAAATATCTAGAAGGAGGATAGTGAACGTTCCCAACACAAAAAATCAAAAAGGTTTGATAATGGATATGCTACGTTGCCTTGGTCAGATTGCTATACTGTACTGAAATATCACTATGGTCAGATTGCTATATGAACTGAAATATAACTATGTACCCTTGAAAATATACAATTATCATTTGTTAATTAAAAATTAAAGTTTAAAAAGTCCCTTTTAAAAATAAGTAATGCAATGTAAAAATTGCCATAGACTAAAAAGCTAATTAGATAAGTCTGCAATATTCTTCTAAACTAGTATTTATCAAAATATAATTTGGAGGACATGGGGCATTTTGAAAAATTTACTTTTATGGAGTGATATCAGACCAGAATATGTATAATTTTGTGTCCTAAAAATTTACTTTAAAAAAATAAATATACAAACAGGGTAATAATGTGAATTCAGGTTTGAGAAATACTATATTGGTCTATTAGCTCAGCAATAAAGAAAAAGAATGAGTTCAATTTTTACTTTAGGTTTCTTGTTCATTTTCCTATCATTATTTTCAACCAATGATTTTATGTATACACCAGTACAATTAAAAATAGTGATTATAGTCATATTCCTTCTGAAATGTGGGCCCCTCTAGACACACTTACAGATAAGGTAGGTCAGAAAATTTCTTTATAACCAAGTTTTACACTGAGAGGTGGAGGAATGTCAGAATGACAATTCTCGGGTATATGGCTTGATTTGGGAAGGGGAGTTCTATTTTCTATGACGTCCTTTGGGGAAGAGAAATTCTGTTTTCCCTGGCCTGCCTGGGAGAAGAAAGGGAAGCAGGAGAAAGACAGGTGGCCTAAGATCAGAAAGACCTAGATTCCGAGGTCTTTTCCATCTCTTTCAGTTAAAAGTGCTTACCATGCCCTGGAGCCATAAGGTGTTGTGTTTTGAGCTTTGACATTTCCCTAATCTGACACTTATCAAAAATTGAAAAATTAAGAATTGTGCTAGTGACTGTGGAAAGGGGAATGAAGTCAATAGATCATTGGTAAGGGATCTGCAAAAGGAGAGAAGGACATAGGTTAGAATGGTAACAAATATGCAAAAATGAAGAAATCTGAAGATATTGGATAAATTTAAACAAAATGAACAATCTGAGCAGATAATAACAAATGTAAATCATTAATTGAATCACCATTCATTCAGTATTTTTTTAAAATAAATCATAAGTTCCAGGTATTTTTATGCCCTTGAGACACGATTTCACAAACTGCCACAGTGCTTGTGTTTATGGAAGTTGGAGTGTCAGCAGATCTACATAGCAATAAAATATTTACCATGAAAATTCTAAATAAAACGATTAAGTGATAAGAAAGAGGCCCCAAGGAGATAGAATACGTCCAAAATTATTTTTGAGGGGAAGATAACAAAGGTGAGATATTTATAGTGATGTTTTATTGTTAAATGTATTATTCTTCTATATTGACCTCAAGAAATAACAAGTCATGGAAGACTGCTTGCTCCCAAAATTTGGTTTCTGCCAAACTAGAATAAAAAGGATGCTACTGGAATTTTTACATATGTTAACTGGACATCAATTGTTGATGGGTTTGTTGATATTTGTTAATTTTTGACACGTTTGTTGAATATATTATTAACCAGATATTTTAGGCATAAATAAAATCACCCTCATTCCTTGTGCTCACTTCTTCCTTTCCCAAACAATGATTTTTTTTTATATATTTTAAATAGCAACAAAACCTATAAACCAAAAGACATTCTTGACCATATGATATTCTTAACTATTTTGAAACACAGATTTGAATGATTAAGCCCTAAAACTTGATCTTGGAATACTGAAAGTTTGATAGAAGATATGAATTTTTTTTATTAAATCATAACTATATACATTAATGCATTTACAAGGTACAATGCACTGATTTTATATACAATTTGGAGTACTTACATCAAACTAGTTAACATAGCCTTCACCTCACTTACTTAATCATTGTGTTAAGACATTTATACTCTACACTTAAGGGGAGGGGAGGGTGGAGGTTGGATGGAGGAAGGATAATCAGTAGGACCAAAACTATGGTGCATATTGCAAGAGATGAATATTTAGAAACACTTTGAGGTAAACTATTCCATTCCCCTAGAAAATTCTCCTTAAAAGACAATAAATCAAAAAGTATATTTTAAGGTACTATGGCTTTGAAAAGCATAACATGTTATAAGATGAAATTTTTTTCTAGCATGGAGTCAATGTTGTCTCACTCAATATTAGTTTCTGTTAATAAAAATGTAAATATAGATTCTGTTGTCTGGCATTTAGTCACTCTAATATAGATGAATGAGTTCTCTTTGCATAACCGACCAGAAGAGATTAGAACCTGAGGTACTAAAAATTATTGTTTTGGATATCCATCAATCTTGCACTTATGACTTAGCTCTTGAAAGAAAGATTGTTTTTATTAATATATTTTTATGCAATTGTTCTGCTGGAGGACAGACATGCCTTTGGGAAAACACTGAGATTTTTGAAAGGAAAGTACATTTTTACTCTTAATGATTCTTCATGTAAGAAAAATATTTCAAATTGTATATCAAACCAGCACATTGTACCTCTTGATTGCATTGATGTACACAGCTATGATTTAATTAAAAATAAATAAATAAATAAATAAGTAAAGAGGAATAGACAAGGCAAAACAGGTGGGCTTAAGTAAAATGAGATTTTTTTCTGTTCTTTGGACCTTGCTTATTGGAAGTAAACTGTGTTGAATGAAAACAAATGCAAGGCTGTTTCCCATACATGGAGAACAATGACAGAACTAGAATTTTAGCTAGGACACAGCAACATAGAAAGATGTATCCACAAGACAAACTAGTCTAGCTTTTCAGATCTTCCAGTAGTCATACATAGCAACCAGGTGTAGGTTATTTCTAATTTGTATTTGCTTATGTTGATCCTTAGACAAGTTCTCAATAAGTATTATGACCATAGACATATGGACTGACACCCAATATTATTTTTAGGTTTACTCATTTCTAAAACTCTACTTTATGTGTGAACCAATTTTTCTGAACAATCTTTTCACGGCCTGTTTTACATCTTGGTTCCTGAAACTGTAGATAATAGGATTCAGCATGGGACTCACAATGGCATAAAATATCGACACCATCATGTCGTATTGCAAAGTGTGGCTGGCACTTGGTCTCACGTACATGAATAGGATTGTTCCATGATAAATTGACACTCCAGTTAGGTGAGAGCCACATGTAGAAAACACTTTATGTCTCCCTCCCGCAGAACGCATTTTCAGAATTGCCAACAGAATGAAACTGTAAGAGATCAGGACAATCAAGACGGTGACTATCTCAATGGAGCCCACAAAGTAGAAGAGAAGGAGCTGGTTTATGTGAGTGTCAGAACACGAAATAGCAAGAAGAGGAGGAATATCACAAAAGAAATGTCTAATCTCATTGGATCCACAGAAGGAGAGGCTGAACATAGCCACGGTGTGGACAGTAGCGTGTAAAATGCCACAGACGTAGGAGGCGGTGATGAGCGGCACGTAGACTTTGGGTGACATGCTCACTGCATACAGGAGAGGGTTGTAGATGGCTACATAGCGGTCATAAGCCATCGCAGCCAACAGAAAGCATTCCGTGGTCCCTAAAGTACCAAAGAAAAACATCTGTGTTGTACACCCCAAAAATGAAATGGCCTTGTTCTCTGCCAGGAAATTGACCAGCATTTGGGGGGTGACAACAGTAGAATAGCAGGCATCCAAGAATGATAAAGCGCTCAGAAAGTAGTACATGGGGGTGTGGAGCCGGGAATCCACAATGACCAGTACGACCAGTCCCAAATTTCCTATCAGAGTGAACAGATAGATTGCCAAAAACAATAAAAACAGGAAGACTTGAAGCTCAAAATCGTCTGTGATGCCCATCAGTATAAACATGGTGACTTCAGTCATGTTTTCCAACTGATTCTTCACATCTAAATCCATAGCTGAAGGCAACCCTGACATTTGTCGCTTCTGGGTTCTAAAAGCAATATGCTATGTAAATTGTGTTCATCCCATTATATTAATTGTGTTCATATTATTAATTGTGTTCATCCCATTCAGGATTTTTACTTGAAAATAAAAAATGAAACCCATTTTAAAGAAAAGATTAGTAGTGATGAAGAAGATGGCTCCAAGTGGATGCAATACTCTGCTTGACAAAATTGAAGAAATTAGTTTATTCACTTGTTGGTTAAATTCATCTTGTTAAATGTTAGCGCTGTTTTTTATTGATTTAATGTTTAGTTCATTTTCCTTCAAATTTACTAGGGCCTATTTTTATATTAAGTGTTCTTTTACAATTCATGAAGATGGGCTACTCGTGCCAAGTAATTTTCTACAAAGTCCATGGAATGACATTCCTTAATGTTCCTATTTATAAGGTGAGAACAACCATGTTTCCATCCTAATATTGGTTGAATTTAATTAAGAAAAACAATGTCATGATCATTTATTGCCTAATATTTAACTACTCTGAACTAGAAAGTGGATAATTTAGAGTTACATTTCAATTTGCCCTGCAAGGCAACCGTTCTTTCCCATACATTTCAAGTCCTTTCTGTTGGCAATTACTCTACTGTATCAGAATGTTTGGAACAGTGATGAACAGAAAGACACAACTCTGAAGGTAAATGTGCCTTGTTCACAATCTAAAAAACAGTTTGTCATTGATCTTTTGGTTTGTTTTTTTATGGATTTCATATTTCTTTCCTGAAACACATGTCACCAAGTTGTTCATTGTTTTGGGTCTGCCCAGCATTCCTAACCATTATTGGTTTTCAAATTTACTATACTGTTGATGTCTGATGTCTCAGTTTACCTGCTCACTATGCCTGCAAAGTCTTGGGGCATGTTATTTGATATATTAATGTCAAAAAAAACCCTCAACTCTTTCTTTAATATATTGTAGTTGTTACAGAGTTTCTAAAATGACTGTAAAATAAATACTATCCAATAATAACTGATAAAATTGTTTATAGAAGTTATTGTTTAAAAGACACAGCCATCAGAAAGGTGATGTTGTAGTAGAAACACCCACAACTTCACCATCAGAGAGAGGACTGAAAGTTCCAGGTGGATGTCTACCTACGGAGGGAATTTCTTGGAAGTAGCATTGTTAATCACTGCAGAAAGGAAGGGGACATTCACAGTGCAGAAGGTAATAGGACATTTATTCCACAAGACCAGATGATACCTGGGGGAGGAGAGGAAGAAAGAGTTCCGGGGCTCCACATGTTCCCCCCGGCCCCAGCACAGGCACCGTGCCCTGACCTCTGGACTGATCAGAAACAGCTTGGTATCCGGGCTGTGAAATTATACTAGAAAGCAGGTGCAGCAGGGACCTGGAGGCTTCCACTCCATGGTTTCTGCAATTGATGCGATTCAAGCTCTCGGGTGCAGGAAGCCAGATGTACAAGCAGCTGGATTTCCTGACGCCACCTCCGCATCACTCACCCTGGGCTGGGGAGAGAGTAGGTAGAGTGGAAGTTCTCCCATGACACACCCTGTGCCTGAGAGCTGAGCACCCCTCCCTCAGAACAGAGTGCAGAATAGGTGCGACAAATGCCCACCTGCGTGGACTTGCAGTGGTTGACTTCATGGGATATGATCAGGGGGACAGCCCTGGCCATCCAGTGGCACCAGTCCAGCAGTCTCACTTCCATGACCTCCACACTGCCCCTAGGTCCCACGTGGCTCCACCTCCGTGGTCCTTGTGCTGTCCTCATACTTTGAGGCTCAGTCCATGCAGTTTCTGCCCTGTCTCTCAGCTCCTGTGCAGACTCCAAGGTTCCCACTGCTCCTGAGCCCACAGCTCTGACCCCATGGCTCCAGCACTGTCTCTGGGCCAACGCTCCACCCCGCAGACTCCATTGCTGCTGCCCCTGATGTGGCCCCAACCTCCCCACTGCCATCAAACACCATGGCTTGATGAGAACTTTCCCTTGTCCAATGCCCTGGCAGAGACTTTCCAGCCTTGAGCCACTATCGCAACTGAACCTTGTAGCCCACATCTTGGACACTCACAACCTTGCCAAGATAGCTTCATCCAGCTGCCACTATTATCACCCAGGGAACACTTGGGCAAAGAAATATCCTATAATATGAGCATCTGTGAAAAGGGTCTTGCTCATCCTTCAGGCTGACCTCCCAACAGCAGCCTGAACAACAACCCACCACTCCATGGGAAGATCATTCAGCGCTGGCTGGAACTGAGACAACCACAGGGTGTGGAACAAAACAGACACTTGCTCACAGGCTCTCAGTGCACCTGTCCTTCCCTTCCAGGGCAGTTTCCCAACTAGAATGCAAAAGCGCCGCCTGGGGATGGCTCCTTCTCCTAACCGAGTACAAGAGTTCTCAGCAAAGCACATCAGGTGCCACTAACCTGTCAGCGCTAAGCCCAGTGAAGAGGTTTCGGATGAGAGAAAAACTTAAAAAAAAAAAAAAGAAGAAGAAGAAGAAGCAAAAGAATTCTGGTGACATGAAAAAATACCAGGTCAAAATTCTACAGTGATCACTTCACAGGCAGCACTGTCCCTGGGTACCAATTTGAGATTTTAATACAAGTTTTAGAGTCCAAATAGAATTGTGTTCACCTTTCACAATTGTGGTCTCTCAAACACATCATGAAAGTAAAGATAAGAATTTAACGTAGCTGAAATTTCTTCTCTGCATGTCTGTCAACATGCACATATATTTTATAAAGAATTCTTTTGGTCAACTACTTATTGGTATGTGTCTTTTAAAAATTGCTTGTGCATTTCTATTTTCACCATGCTTTCCTATCTGCCTCGTTTCTGTTTTCTTCTTGATGCTTTTCAGTAAATATTTGTATAAATATCTGATTCTTGAAGGAGTGAGAGAGAATGAGGCTATTCTAAAATTAATATACATTTTTGTCATGCAAAAATGATGCTTTATTCTCTGTCTTAATCAAAGATTAAGTTTAATCACAATTTTCAGCCCTGTCCTGTTCGATTACACAAACAAGATACCATTGCTGAGTGCTTATTTATAAGAATACATTAAAATATGTTTGATTAAATTGTAAATAAAAATGCAGCATACATATATATGAAATACGACTTCTAAATTTTCTTTCAAAATAAATAGAGAAATATAAAAGTAATTTTCATCAAAGCATTGAGCAATTAATGGGCCACAAATAAGAAATGTATTTCTTCTTTTAACTATAAATATAGTATATGACCCAATACACATTAAAATGCCATTCTAATGACTCCCAATATTATATGCTATGATTGATATTAAAAATGCAGCTCTGTCTTCTTATTCTGTATGGGGGAATGCTAGTAAAATAATGTTTTATCAAACATTTGGTGCTTTTGCTGGTAATTTTCTGGTAAATTTTGACACTTCTGACTATGGGTGTAGAGAAAGAAGGTAGTTTAGGATTAAAGTCTATTTTATTACAAATCATGTCTCATTAGAGCTACTATCTAATTCACTGTAAGGAACCAAAAGCATCATAGACAAATGACCTAAGCCGGCCTTGCACCACCATCACAACTGAACCTAGTTGGAGCAATGGCTGCATCTTGGACACCCACAACCCTGCCAAGACAGCCTCAGACAGAAGCCACGGTTCCCAAGGTGATCACTAAATAGGCATTTCTGTGAACAAATGTTATAGGAAATTAGAACTGACTGTGTTTATATCAAAATTATTTTACTTTAATGTGGGCCAGAAAAAATATATATATACCCTGAATTTTTGGCAAAATATAACTAATCTGGAAGACTAAAAATAACATTTGTTCCTCAACTCTCAAAATCAGAAAACGTAAATTACTTAGCATCCATGGAAACAATGTTACAAATTCTGAGCTCAAGAAGAAGGCAAATTATTGCAGTAGCTACTGCATTATTTGTCAACTATTTAGAGTACATTATTTTACATAAGGTACAACATAAAAATGATTCACCATCCTTTTATACATAAGAAAACCTGAGGCCCAGCTAGACCCATGACTGACAAAGGTTACATATTAACAGAAACTGGACTAAGGTTCTGGCTTCTCTAAAAGTTATTTCCATTTGACTATATCACAGATTCATTGTACTATGTCATTATTCTGGGATCATTATCCTCCATAAACAATAAAAAAAATCACACCTTCATATATTAGGATTATTTCATAAAGTTATCAAGTTTGAGTTCACCATTAAAAAGCTAAAATGGGGCTGAGTGAGGTGGATCAAGGTGTAATCACAGCACTTTGGGAGGCTGAGGCAGGAGGATTGCTTGAGGTCAGGAGTTGGAGACCAGCCCAGCAACAGCTATAGAGGAGAGGGTGGTCGGTGCCTTTATTTCCAGCTACTTGGGAGGAGGAGGCAGAAGATTGCTTGAGATCAAAAGTTGAGAGTTCAAGGTTGCAGTGAGCTATGATGACAACATTGCACTCTAGCCAGAATGACAGAGCAAAACCCTTTCTCAAGGGGAAAAAAACAAAACAAACAAAAAGCTCCAATAGGTTTTAGATCAATTTCCCAAACACTAAATGAATTTATAATTTATTCAAGAAGAATAAAAATTAACTCCTTCTATAAGAAGAAAAATTATCCAATATTTCTGATTGTATATGAAGCACATTGTGCCCTATGATTGCACAAATGTACACAATTATGATTCAATAAAATTATTGAAAAAAAGAAGAAAAATTATCCCAAAATGGTGTATAACCAAACCAATGATAGATTGAAAGTTAATTTTCTCTCTAGTTAGCATTTTTTCAAAATTGCGTATATACAACCCTTAATTTTTCTGCCCCTATATTGATGGTTCCCTTTTATTAATAAATTAAAGTAAATTCCTCATTTATAGCTATATCAACCTAAACATATTGGGAATCATTCCTATTTTCAATTCAATTTGTAAAAACCAGACTCAATTTAAGAAGAACACTCTCTCTTAGACTTGCATATTAAGGAATACATGTTAGTTTTATATTCATGGTTATAGCTTCTAAATATTTAATAAAGATATAAAGCTTTCCCTCTTACCTTTGGAAAGGAACTGCTCACTCAACACTCAAGGTACTAAGGTACTAGTACCTATTAATAGTACTACCTACTATTATTCATTTTAATCCTTACGTCAGGTCCTTGAGCCCTTTTTGAATTCCGCAGGGATGCCTCAAAAAGAAAAAAAAACATGAATTCTCTCCTGGGACAACAAAATTATTAAAAAGAATGTTTTCCTGTAGCAAACAAGTAAATGATCTAGAGCAATGAATTATATCATGCAAGTGATTACATGAGTGAGCCTGGGCCCTGATATAAAATAATCCCTGAGTACAAAAAACATATGACAAATACAGTTTTAGCTCTGATTCTAATTATCTATGTGCTTTTATTTGATAAATCCTCTGAAATCCAGTTTCTTCTTCTTGGAAATACAATATTTGAATTATCAGAAAATCCTGTAAGCATGTACATTATACATATAATGATGTAATATGAAAGGGCAACGGAACATAGAAAATATAATCATTTAAATGGTTACCCTATATATTTATGTTTTAAATTCTTCTAGTGCTGAGTAATTGAGAAACAGATTTACACTTGTTAAAAGGTGAATGGAGGAGGTAAAAGATGAATGCACACATTGTATCATAAACCCAGGCATACAGAGGATTAACATGAGTGATAATGGATCACCAATCTGGTAGAGTCAAAAACTAACCTTTTAAAATCTATGAAGGAATCAAGACCAAAATAATCATCATGATCATCATCATCATCATCATTCAGTAATCTACAGACTTGTACCTGCCTATGATATGGCTATTGACCCTAAAATGTTGTAGAAAGTTTTATATTCATAAGAGATCAATGTTTAGAAACACTTAGAAGTGTATCGTTCCAGTCTTCTCGAAAATTCTCGTTAAAAGACCATAAATCAAAAAGTATATTTTAGGGTACCCTACTTGAAAAGCATGATTTCATATAAGATGACATTTTTTTCTATCATGTACTCAATATTATCGAAATAAAAGTTAGATTCTGTTAAGAAAAATTTAAATATAGTTTCTGCTCCCTGCATTTAATATAGATGAACGTGTTCTCTTTGCATAACTGACCAGAAGAGATTAGAAATTGAGGCACTACAAATCATTGTTTTGGATATCAATTTCACAGTTATGAATCAATTCTCCAAAGAAACCTTGTATTTATTAATATGTTTTGATGCATTGTTCTGGCAGAAGACAGTCATTCCTTCAGGAAAACATTGACATTTTGAAAGGAAGTCATTGTCCACTCTTAATGATTCTTCATGTAAGCAAATCTTATAACAAAAAGAAACAAAGCAGAACTGACAAGTGGAATAGGTGGGCTTAATTCAAGTGAGATTATTTCTGTTTTCTGGGTCATGTTTATCAGATACGAACTTTGTTGAATGATAACAAATGTAAGGCTGTCCCCCCGAAAGAGAGCACAATGACGGGATTAGAACCTGAGCAGGGACACAGCAACCTAAAACAAGGATCCCAGCAGCAAAATAGGCTGGCTTTACAGATCTATGAGTAGTCATACTTAGCAACCAGGTAGAGGTTATTTTCATTCTTTTTTTGTTGTTGTTGTTGTGTTGATTATTTGTACAAATTGGAGTGCTTACATGCTACTAATCAACATAACTTTCACCTCTTTTACCCAATTACAGCATTAAGACATTTGTGTTCTACACCTGATTAGATCTAACTTGTACTTCAATATGCTCCATAGCTGTGGTCCCCCTGCTAACCCTGTAGAAAAGGGAATACTTCTGCACTGCTAGTGGGAATGCAAGCTAGTGCGTTCCTTTTGGAAGGAAGTTTGGAGAACACTCAGGGATCTAAATATAGATTTACCATTTGATCCTGTAATTCCTCTTCTAAGTGTATATCCAAAGGACCAAAAATCACTTGATAATAAAGATATTTGCATCAGATTATTCATGGCAGCTCAATTCATAATTGCCAAGATTATTCATGGCAGCTCAATTCATAATTGCCAAGTCATGGAAGAAGCCTAAGTGCCCTTCGACCCAAGAATGGATTAATAAATTGTGGTATATGTATACCATGGAATACTATGCAGCATTAAAAAAGATGGAGACTTTACCTCTTTTGTATTTACATGGATGGAGCTGGAAAATATTCTTTTTAGTAAAGTATCTCAGGAATGGAAAAAAAAATATTCTATGTACTCAGTACTACTGTGAAACCAACTTATAATCACTCACACTTGCATATGAAAAATGAAACACAACTATAGCCTAGGAGGAAGGAGGGAAGTGAGGTGGGTTGATACAGGTTATTTTCTGATTGTAGTTTGTATTTGCTTTTGTTAATGCTTAGACACATTCTCAACAAGTATTATGAGCATACACATATGGACGGACACCCAATATTATTTTCAAGTGTGCTCATACCTAAAATTCTATGCAGGAACTAATTTTTCTCAATAATCTTTTCAGGGCCTCCTTTATGTCTTCATGTTTACTGTGAAAATGCATCATACACCAATTTTTCCCAGTCTTCTTATTGCTTCTTTTACATCTTTGTTCCTCAAACTGTAGATGATGGGATTCAACATGGGAATCATGATGGTGTAAAAGATGGACATTATCATGTCGTGCTCTAATGCATAGCTGGAACTTGGTCGCAAATACATGAAGAGGATTGTTCCATGATAAATGGACACTCCGGTTAGGTGAGAGCCACACGTAGAGAACACTTTACGTCTCCCTCCCGCAGAACGCATTTTCAGAATTGCCAACAGAATGAAACCATAAGAGATCAGGACAATCAGGGCAGTGACTATCTCAATGGAACCCACAAGGTACAAGAGAAGGAGCTGGTTTGTGTGAGTGTCAGAGCATGAAATAACAAGAAGAGGAAGGATATCACAAAAGAAATGTCTAATCTCATTGGATCCACAGAACGAGAGGCTGAACGTAGCCACAGTGTGGACAGTAGCGTGCAAAATACCGCAAACATAGGAGGCGGTGATGAGCGGCACGTAGACTCTGGGTGACATGCTCACTGTATACAGGAGAGGGTTGTAGATGGCTACATAGCGGTCATAAGCCATCGCAGCCAATAGAAAGCATTCCGTGGTCCCAAAAGTACCAAAGAGAAACAACTGTGCTGCACAGCCAACAAATGAAATGGCTTTACTCTCTCCCAGGAAATTGATCAGCATTTGGGGGGTGACGACGGTAGAATAGCAGGCGTCCAAGAATGATAAAGCGCTCAGAAAGTAGTACATGGGGGTGTGGAGCCGGGAATCCACAATGACCAGTACGACCAGTCCCAAATTTCCTATCAGAGTGAACAGATAGATTGCCAAAAACAATAAAAACAGGAAGATTTGCAGCTCAAAATCGTCTGTGAAGCCCATCAGTATAAACATGGTGACTTCAGTC
>CAUYON010104829.1:0-12421 GCA_963573935.1 Arctocebus calabarensis | reverse complement strand
TACAGTGTTCTTAGCAGTGCAGAAGCTTTTTAGTTTGATCAAGTCCCAGTAGTGTATTTTTGATACTGCTTCAATTGCCTGGGGAGTCCTCTTCATAAAAAATTCACCCAGGCCAATTCCTTCGAGAGTTTTCCCTGCACTTTCTTCTAATATTTTTGTAGTTTCATGTCTTAAGTTTAAATCTTTGATCCAGCGAGAGTCTGAGCAGGCAAATTTGGTGTAATTTTTGTTGAAAAACAAATGTGTGTGTAAGTGGACCCACATAGTCCACACTCATGCTGTCCACGAGTCAACTGTAAATGCAAGGAATCATGTTAAAACCTCAAACATCACAAGGCAGAGGAAACATGTTTAAGGCTTTTTATGTACATATAAACTCTGTCTAGAACCAAACTTCTCCCAAATAGCTTTTCTTGGTGCTAAGTGTAGATAAATAATGCGGATGTCTTCCTTAACCGTGATGTTCTTCTTAGCAGCACCTGCTGAATGTCCCAAGCACAATGCCAATCAAGCACATTCATTATAACTACAAATATCAAACATTAATTAATATATTTTAACCTCTACTTGGTTGCAAAAGGGTTCCTTGTTCCCAGTCTGGAAGTCTTTTGACCATCACAGACCAATATATACAAATATGAGTTATGTACCTTCATAATTTTCCTGGGGAGACCAAGATCACCTAATTACACCTGCATTGAACATCTCCAAACCATGCCTAGGCAGTGGGAGTCAGGAGGAATTGGAAAAATTGCTCCCTTCTCCCCAGTTCCCTCCACTCTGACCGTGTCTAAAAGTAATCTTCTTGCAGTGTCTTTAATGACATAGATAGTTAAATACATTTGCAGGTCACAAATTTGAATCTTGCAAGAGGATTACTTGAGCTGAAGAGTTTGAGATTGCTGTGAGTTATGACACTGTGGAACTCCA
Organism: Arctocebus calabarensis; assembly: GCA_963573935.1. NCBI lineage: Eukaryota > Metazoa > Chordata > Mammalia > Primates > Lorisidae > Arctocebus > Arctocebus calabarensis. The sequence continues at coordinate 11,491 of CAUYON010104829.1, read as the reverse complement.
CCCAGGGCGACAAAAGTGAGACTCTTCCTCCCCACCCCCCAAAGAAATAAACGGTAGCTGACTTCAGTGTACCTATTTTATAAAGTTTAATTTGAACTGTTATCATAGTCTTAATGTTTCTTATGCTTTGTCATACTGGTTAGCATGAAGGCATATCATTATGAGATTCATTCTACCTTTGAGACATATTCAAAGGTATTCATTCTACCTTTGAGACATAAAAAAGTGTTTTTAATTTTATGGGCTAATGTTGCAATTGACTAGTATGTAAAATAAATCATTCCTGTGTATAAAGCAGCAAAATATAAAACAGACTTTGTGGCCTTTTCTTTTTCAAGGGAAATTGCCTTTTACTATTTGGCATTACTTTTTATAAAGCTTTTGTAATTATTATCCAAGTAGGTTATTTAATAAAATATATTTTAAAAGAGATGAATCTGTTGCCTTATGAAAATTAAATGTATTTTATATTTAAGATAGTTCAGGCTTATTGTCCATTCCTGTTACAAGAACAAAAAAACCCTCAAATAAAAATTAATAGATGAGTCAATGTAACATTATTTAAAGGGGGGAAGTCAATATGTAGATTACCATCTAGAACTGAGGTGAATTTTTTTCCTTTTTTTTTTTTTTGCCTACATGGGGGTCTCATAACCCAGGCTACGTCTTATCAGTTGGTCACATAGGTGATATAATTGTTATTACTATATTGTTATGTTCTAATTTTCTTTTTTTGTTTTGAGACAGTTTGTCACCCTTGGTAGAATGCTGTGGCTTCATAGCTCACAGCAACCTCAAACTCTTGGGCTCAAAGTGTTGTTCTTGCCTCAGCTTCTCTGGTAGCTAGGACTGCAGGCGCCTACCACGACCTCACCTATTTTTAGAGACAGGGCCTCACTTTTGCTCAGTCTGGTCTTGAACTCCTAAGCTCAGGCAATCTGCCCACCTCAGCCTACCAGAGTGCTAGAATTACAGGTAATGAGCCACCTTACCTATAATTTTCAAAGACAACTTTTCTTGAATAACCTTTTTTGAGACAGAGCCTCAACCTGTCACCCTGGGTAGAGCTGTGGCATCACAGCTCACAGCAACCTCCAACTCCTGGGCTCAAGCCAGACTCCTGGCCCAGCTTCCCAAGTAGCTGGGACTACAGGCGCCCGCCTCAATGCCTGGCCATTTTTTGGTTGCAGCCGTCATTGTTTGGCAGGCCGGGCTGGATTCGAACCTTCCAGCTCAGGTGTATGTGCCTAGCGCCATAGCAGCTTGAGCCACAGGTGCTGAGCCAAAGCAAGGACTTAATACTGAGTCTAACTCAATTAAGAATTCTTGTTTTAAATAGCTGGGCCTTGTGATGGGTGCCTTCAGTTCCAGCTATTTGGGAGGCTGAAGCAAGAGAATCATTTGAGCCTAAGAGTGTTAAGTTGCTGTGAGCTGTGATGCCTCCGTACTCTACCGGTGTCGAGAAAGTGAGACTGTCACTCAAGGTAATAGTCTCGGCGCGCAACAGCGCCAGCCACACTGAGGCTGGCGGGCTTGTACCCAGCCCGGGCCAGCTGGGCAACAATGACAACTGCAGCAGAAAGAGCCGGCGTTTGTTACTGTTGGCAGGTGTCTGTAGTCCCAGGTACTAGGGAAGCTGAGGCAGGGGACTCGCTTAAGCCCAAGATTTGGAGGTTGCTGTGAGCTGTGACAGCCAGGCACTCTGGGTGACATGAGACTGTGTCTCTACAAAAAAAAGGGGAGGGAGCTCGGCGCCTATGGCTCAGCGGGCTAAGGCGCCAGCCACGTACCCCTGAACTGGCGGGTTCGAATCCAGCCCAGGCCCGCCAAACAACAATGACGGCTGCAACCAAAACATGCCGGGCGTTGTGGCGGGCGCCTGTAGTCCCAGCTACTTGGGAGGTGGAGAAAAGAGACTCACTTGAGCCCAGGAATTAGAGGTTGCTGTGAGCTGTGATGTCACCGCACTCTATCCAGGGTGAGAGCTTGAGGCTCTGTCTCAAAAAAAAAAAAAACAAAAACAAAAAAGATAAAAGATAAATAATAAAGAAGTCACGTCTTTGAGGAGTTAGCCATTATAGAGGTGCCTGATATTAGAATGGGGTAATGATTCGAGACCGTCTCCAGTTAGAATTAAGTCTCATCCCACCTTTTCCAACCGAGACCAGCCCTATCCTGTCCCAGTATTGGCGAACTGTGGTGAAGAATTACTGGTTGAATGAAGGTGAAACGGTGATAGGAAGGGTTTCCATCTGCTCAGCTAGAAACCTAGGTGTGTAAGGTGAGCGACGGGGCCGTGGGACGCCCAAACTGAGCAAGGTCAACTGTATTTTCAAATTGGCGGAGGCTTCTAAGACAAACACCTTCAGCTCCGCTGAAAGTGGAACCTGCGCTGGTCCAGGCCGGTTGCAGCTGCCGGGTGTCCCGCTTCCTCCCTTCGAATTCTGGGCCGCGCTGCCCCGACCAATTACGGGGCTTTTGCCCACCCCGTCTCCCGGTGCTGCCCAATCGCAAGCCGGCTGTGGGTCCCCGCCCCGCCCCTCGTGCCGCGAACCGACTTAAACCCGCGGCGCGCGCTGTACGGCAGGTCGTGACGGTCTGCTGTGCTAGGGCTGCGCACGCGCACTTATATCCCCGCCGGGCAGCCCTTCCACTCTCGGAGGCCTGTTCTCTGCTTTCTGCACCTGCGGTCCGGGTTGCGGGTAGGTGAGGACGCGGGGGCCGGCGCCTTTCGTGCTCGGGCGGGAGGCAGGCGCATCCGCCTTTGGCTGGCGTTTCGGCCTGCGGCCCCGCGGGCGGTAACGGTTCTGCTGGGGCGCGGGCTCGGGCGGTGTCGGGCGGTGTCGGGCGGAGCTCGCGCCTCGGCGCGGCGGGGCCGGGGGACTCGGCCCAGTGAGCGCGATCGACGCCTCGCCCTTGGCGTTCGGCCAGGCGCAGTGAGCGACCCGGAGAATCGTGGTCGCCTTGTTTCCTGCTCTCGTTGGTGACTTCCAATCCCTGACGGACGCGCTCGCACCACTTTGCTCTGCAGTTTCTTGCAAATTGCTGTGATGAACGGCCGGTAGTGTTGGCCTTGTTTCTCTCCCAACCTTGTTACCTTAATGCTCCAAGTTGTCTGCCGCTGTCACCGGTTGACTCACTTTTGATTCGGTTTCTGCTGGGATGTGTTCACGTTTATTCCTACCATCTGGTCTACTTTCCTTGCTTATGATTTCATTATGAACATAACGTGAAAAGAGACAAGAATGTTTAGTATCACTCAACTTGTGCTTTGCTTTTAATTTCAGACTTCATTTAGTCAATCATGAGATCCCTTTCGACGCAGTCGTTTGGAGGACACCTGTTTATTTGACAGTACTTCCGTTTGCTGTTACTATTTTGAGATCATTCGACTGGCGTTTTTACTGCTCCAAAATCAGCTTTTTCTCCAAATTTCAGTTTTGTAGGCAAAGTTTACGGTAAGCCTTGAAAAGTAATATACTAAACGTCTGCCTAATTCTTCAGTGTATCCTTAAAATGCCAAGGATAGGCCCAGGACCAGCCACATACACCTGAGCTGGTGGGTTCGAATCCACCCTGGGCCCGTCAAACAGCAATGATTGCAGCACCAAAAACAGCGCTTGTGGTCCCAGCTACTTGGGAGGCAGAGGCAGGTGAGTCGCTTGAGCCCAGGAGCTGGAGATTGCTGTGAGCTGTGATGCCAAGGCACTCTATCCCTGGCGACAGCTTGGGGCTTTGTCTCAAAAAAAAAAAAAAAATGCCAAGAATAAATGGTAACTGTTGGGAAAGTTTGACTAGGCTTTGCGTTTCACAGCAGGTCTTTCTAAATATGTTTAATTGTACACACAGACATACAATTAATGACTACCGTAAATAATCTTTAATAGACCCAGGAATGTAATTAAATTAAAGCAATTAAGTATTGGTAAATTCGTATGTGAAATTTGAGGTCACTACTTGGACTAAATAGCATGGCTACTCAGTTCAAATATAGTAAAGGAAAAGGTAAATCTAATTTGTCCTCAAATTAGATGATGGAGGAGGGGTGGTTAATGCAATAAAGAGGGAAGTTAGGGACATTTCTAGGAAACTTAGGAATGTGACATTTCCATTAGTGGTTTTGAACAATGTAATCCTTTTTGGAAAGAAGAGCGACTAGCAATTAGATTACAGCATGAGGACTCTTCCAGTGGGATGTTGTTACCACCACACCCATAGAAAAGCTCTGTTGAAGCATTTAACAAGGTGTGGTAATTGATAGGGATTGTTTGTTTAGTTTTGCATTCCTCCTGCTAAATAGAGTATTTTTTTGAGACATAGTCTCACTTTGTCACCTTCCGTAGAGTGCCGTAATGTTATAGCTCACAGCAACCTCAAATCACATTGGGCTCAGGTGATTCTCTTGCCTCAGCCTCCTGAGTAGCTGGAACTACAGGTACCCGCCACATTGCCCAGCTTAGTTTTAGAGATGGGGTCTTGCTGTCGCTCAGGTTGGTCCTGAGCTCCTGAGCTCAGGTAATCTCCCTGCCTCAGCCTTCCAGAGCGCTAGGGTTATAAGCATGAGCCACCGTGCCTGGCCTCCAGGTACAGTATTCTTCATGGTTCGTGCATGGTAATGATTGTTGCATGAATGATCTTCATGTAGCATCTGAGCTTTTAGAACCCTTTCTAAGTAGGGCTAATCATTGAAGACTTTGGTATGTTAATATTTTAATATTGGCTGGGCACAGTGGCTCGCATGAAAAAACCTAGCATTCTGGGAGGCCAAGATGGGTGGATCACCTGTGCAGAGGAATTCGAGACCAGCCTGAGCCAGAGTGAGACCCTGTCTCTAAAAATAGCCAGGTGTCGTGGCCGGTGCCTGTGGTCCCAGCTACTTGGGAGGCTGAGGCAAGAGAATCACCGGAGCCCAAGGTGATTTGAGGTTGCTGTGAGCTGTGAAGCCAGAGAACTCTACCAAGGGTGATAAAGTGAGACTCTGTCTCAAAAAAAAAAAGATTTTGTTTTTGTGTTTGTAAATTTTTTTTTCTTTTCTTGAGACCGAGTCTCACTCTTGGGCTCACATGATCCTCTTGCCTCAGTTTCCTGAGTAGCTGCTACTACAGGTGTGTGCCACACGCCCATCTATTTTAGAGACAGGATCTTGCTCTTGCTCAGGCTGGTCTGGAACTCATGGGCTCAGGCAGTCTACCTGCCTTGGCCTCCCAGAGTGCTAGGATTGTAGGCGTGAGCCACCTGGCCTGGATATATGTCTGTAAATGAATGAATGAATAAGATTTACTTGGGCCGACTAGTTGGGAGACTTGTGTAGTGGTTCAGATTAAGAAGTGATTGACAGGGCACCTGTAGTCCCAGCTACTTGGGAGGCTGAGCAAGAGAATCACTTAAGACCAAGAGTTTGGATTTGCTGTGAGCTGTGATGCCGCAGCACTCTACCGAGGGCGACATAGATCTTGTCTTAAACAACAAAAAAAAGTGATTGGCAGCAGGCATTGGGAATATAGGAATGGGTTGCAACTCTGGAGAGATATTGAAGTTAAAACATTTGAATTTGCAGCAGAGAGCAGGAGGGATCAGAATGACCCTGGGTGTGTCTTGCCTGGGTAGGGAAGATTTGCCAAGACTAAAGATACCAGGAGGGGTGAGTGGAGGAAAGGCAACAAGTTTGATTTTGTATTTGTTGACTTTGTACTATCTGAGAAGCATTCAGATGTAAGGCAGCTATCAAGGAGACACTTGAAAATGAATTTGTCTCTCTGTATCCAGGAGAATTGGTCCAAGAACTCTCCAGAGATACCAAACTCTGGAGACTCAAGTTCCTCATATGAAATGGCATAGTATTGGCATATAACCAATGCATATCCTCCTACACACTTTATTGATTGATTGATTTGAGGTAGGGTTTTGCTCTGTTGCCCTGACTAGAGTGCAGTGGCATCTTCATAGCTCACTGCAATCTCAAATTCCTGTGCTCAAGGAGTCCTCCTTTCTCAGCCTCCTGGGTAGCTGGGACTAGAGGCGCTTGCCACAATGTCCAGTTCATATTTCTATTTCTGACAGAGACTTTTTTTCTTTTCTGTTCTTTTCTTTTTTTGAGACAGAGTCTCACTATGTTGCCTTAGAGTGCTGTGGCACCACAGCTCACAGCACCCTCAAAGTCTTGGGCTTACGTGATTCTCTTGCCTCAGCTTCGCAAGTAGCTTGTTCTGTGTGTTTTTGAGACAGAGTCTCACTCAGTGGCCCTGTCTGGAGCACCTTGATGTTGCCATGTTTACAGCAACCTCAAACTCTTGGGCTTAAGCAAACGTTTATGGTCAACCTCCCAAGTATCTGTGACGGCAGGTGCCTGCCACAATGCCCAGCTAGTAATTTTCTGTTTTTAGTATAGATGGGGTCTTGCTCTTGCTCAGGCTGGACTTGAACTCTAGAGCTCAGGTGATCCCACCACCTTGGCCTCCCAGAGTTGAATTATAAGCATGAGCCACCAAACCTGGCCCCTCTTGTGTATTAACTCATCTCTAGATCATTATAATAGCTAGTGCAGTATAGCTCAGTGGTTCTCAACCTTCCTAATGCCGTGACCCTTTAATACAGTTCCACATGTTGTGGTGACCCCCAACCATAAAATTATTTTCATTGCTACTTCATAACTAATTTTGCTGCTGTTATGAATCATAATGTAAATATCTGATATGCAGGATGTATTTTCATTGTTACAAAGGGGTCATGACCCACAGGTTGAAAATCACTGGTATAGATGTTATTAAAATAGTTGTTGTGGGCTTGGCGCCTGTGGCTCAATGGGCTAAGGCGCCAGCCACGTATACCTGAGCTGGTGGGTTCGAATCCAGCCCGGGCCCGCCAAACAACAATGACGGCTGTAACCAAAAAATGGCTAGGCATAGCGGGTGCCTATAGTCCCAGCTACTTGGGAGGTGGAGGCAGGAGACTCGCTTGAGCCCAGGAATTGGAGGTTGCTGTGAGCTGTGATGCCACACAGCCCTCTACCTAGGGTGACAGCTTGAGGCTGTGTCTCAAAAAAAAAAAAAAAAGAATATATATATATGAATAAAATAAAATAGTTGTTGTATTTTCTGTATTTTTTATTGTTGTATTGTTATTTTAAAAAATGTTTGGTTTGTGCTTGGTTGAATTCCCAGATGCAGAACACATATATACAGAGGGCCAACTGTATAGGTCTAGAACTCAGAATACAGGTCCAGGCTAAAAATGACTGGAAGACGAAAGAGGTGGTGTTTGTGCAGCGGAAAGCATACTTTGGGCCCAGACTTGCCAGGGAGGGACTCCTCTGCTCTCACTTGCACTTTGTGGTCTGGAAAAGTCTCCTAAGCTCTTCCTTTGGCCTAGTCTGCTCAAGAGTGGGGTAATGGCTGTCTTATAGATCTGACACAGGACTAGAAAAATGCGTATGACATACTTAGTATATTATTTAATAATAACCAGTAAATATCAGCAGGCTAGCTGGGAGTTACAGGTTTTTTTCAATTCATGTTTTCAATTCCTATTCCTGCCTCTGTGTCAGGTACTGAGAATCTGAGTGAACTAGATAGACATTTCCCTAAGAAACTGGCTTTCTAAATATAGAGGGGTTAAAGTCAGAGATCGGGCTACCCACTGAGAAAGGCAGAATTCCTTGATTTTGCAAATATTTATTGAGTTCCTGCTGTGTGGTAGGTATTGTTGTAGGTGTTGGGAAATAGGACAGGTAGGCAAAGCCACTGTTCCTGGAACAGTCGGTGGAAGAAAATGAACAAATACAAGAGTAAACATGATGAACGCTGGACGGAGTGACAAGGACGCAATAGACTGTGGGCCTGCGTTTGACCTAATGATAAGGGAGACCTCCTAGACAGTGAGGGTTAAGTGGAGGAGAATGTCAGGAAGGAAAGTGCAAAGACATGGAGAAGAATATTCTAGATTTCAGGAGTGTTAGAGGAACAGAAAATCCAGCACATGGTGTTCGAGGTGAGTGAGCCTGAGAGGGGTGGGAGAGGTTGACAGGGCCAGCGGAGTTTTCAGTAAGCGCATAATACCGGATTCATACTTTATGGTCTTTTTTTGCCTACGTTATGGAGGATTAATTGAAGGATGGCAAGAATAGAAGCATGGAGGCTCTACGCCTGTAGCTCAGCGGCCAGGGTGCTGGCCACATGCACCTGGTTTGAACCCAGCCCAAGCCTGCTAAATAACAATGACAACTACAATAAAAAAATAGCTGAGTGTTGTGGTGGGAACCTGTAGTCCCAGCTACTTGGCAGACTGAAGCAAGAGAATCGCTTAAGCTCAAGAGTTTTGTTTTTCTTTTTCTTTGAGACAGAGCCTCAAGCTGTTGCCCTGGGTAGAGTGCTATGACATCTCAGCTCACAGCAACCTTCAATTCCTGGGCTCAAGAGATTCTCCCGCCTCAGCCTTCTAAGTAGCTGGGACTGCAGGCACCTGCCACAACACCTGGCTGTTTTTTGGTTGCAGCTGTCATTGTTTGGCAGCCCTGGGCTGGATTTGAACCTGCCAGCTCAGGTGTATGTGGCTGGTGCCTTAGTCGCTTTGAGCCACAGGCGCCGAGCCTAAGCCCAAGAGTTTTGAGGTTGCTGTGAGCTATGATGCCACGGCACTGTACCCAGGGTGACGGCTTGAGACTCTGTCTCCAAAAAAAAAAAAAAAAACAAATAGAAGCATGGATATGCGTCAGGAGGCCTTTCAGTAGTATAAAGTAGTAGTGGAGAAAGATGCAGAATGATTCAGGGTGTATTTTGGACTAGACACATCTGCCCTCGGGAATGGACTCCAGCAGGTGGGTTTTGTCTGGCAGCAGTGTGTAGTTGAGTTTAGCTGGCTTCATGTGAAGCCTGTAATTTTCAGCTGACCTCTATCCTTATTGTCCTTTTTTCTGACAATGTTTATGCCTGGAAGCATTTGTATTTGCTGTCTCTAGTGCGTAAGAGTAAACTGATACAAAGCCTGAGGTCAGAACCCGGGTACCCTGCTGGGTGAGGAGTAGGCAAAGGAACTCGTCAGCTCAGGTGTGCTCTAGAGACTGGAGTGTCTGTGGATGCTTGGTGGGAAGGGAAGGTGAGAAGGTGGTAGGAAGTGCAAATGAAAGATCAGAGCAGGCTGTTTTCCACCTCCTCCATTCTAACTTGGGAGAGTTTTGAACATGTTTATGGAAATCAAGAAGAGAAAATAGCTAAAAATGTTGAGAGGTAATTGATGGGGCATGGGCTGAGAGCAGGGTGCTAAAGGTAGGCAGTTGGTGATGCATTTGCAGTATATTGACGTAGGTTGAAAACATTTATCCGTTCATCCACTCAGCAAGTTTGTAGAGAGTCTCCTCCTTGCCAGCACAGTTCTATATAGTAACTCAGTGGCAAACTAATGGATGAAGTCTTGCCCTCATGGAGTTAATGTTCTAATGTGGGAGGAAAAACAAATAAACAGGTGAATTACATAGCGTGCCAGGTGGTGGTCAGTATTGTAGAAGAAAGCAGGGCAGGGAGGACAAGAATGCCATGCTCGACTCGGAAGGTTGATGAGGCAAGGCCTGACAGTGCAGTGAAATCTTCAGGAAGACCTGGAAGCAGGTGAAGTGCAAGATTTGTGGGTTCCTGGTGCAACTGGAGTGTGCTCAGAGGCCAGACAAGAGGCCGCAGGGAGAGTCGCTGGGCTGGCAGGGCGTGAGCGGGAGACCAGGCGGAGATGGTCCAGACGCTGCCTCACCTTTTATGCTGAATGTGGTGGGAAGGAAGCGGAGGGATGGTTTATGTTAAGCAGTGGTATATTGTGGTATATCTGACTCATTGTTTCTACTCCTTATTAAAAGGAGAACATAACTGCCCAACCTAACTGTGTCCTCAAGTCCTACGTATACCCCATCAGTGTTAGGCTGATTTTGCCTCCATGTACTAAGCCAACAGGAAATTCAACTGTTATATTTCATTGTTAATTAGTGGAAGGCAAGTTTGGTGTTTATATTCTCAGCTATCAAGTAGCACAGTATTCTAAGAATTCCTTTATTGAAGAATATTTGCCCATGGCATCCTCTCCTAGTGCTGTCCACAAGAATAGTGGTGTTCCTACAATTTGTCAATTTTCTAAGATTTATGGAACTTGTACTCTTAGTCATTCAAAAATGTTTTACTGTATTTGATTTATTAAATTACTTTTATTGTTGCAGTGAGATGGAAAATTTTCGAGGGATAACAGAAGAGTCATTTCCAAGCTTCCTAACTAATTCGTTGCTTGATAATAGTGGGACTTTAGAAAATGTCACTCTTTCCTCAAATCTTGGCCTGCCTGTTGCTGTTTCCACACTTGCTAGAAATAGACCCAGCACTGATAACAGGTAAGACTTGTTAGAGCAGATTTTGTCCCCCAGGTCCATAAAACCTACAACGTACTGATACTTACGTAAAATTCTCCAGTCCAGCTTGAGCTTTTTGCTTTATCTGTGAAAGAGATGGTAGATCAAATACAATGAGTATAGAAAAAGGCACTTGCTGTCTTTTTTCCCATTCTATTTCCTTATCATTGGGTTGTTTTGGGATTTGAGTAACAGTAAATCTTTTTAGTCTGTAATGTATGGATTTGTATTCGTTTTTTTCTGTCTGTAATGTGTTAGATTTGTATTAGTTTAGTCTTATTAATTGTGTTAGCAGATTCAAAAGGGAAGTTAGTCGTAAGCATTAGGAGTATCTCACAAAATCAAGAGCAGCGGCGCAGAGCTGTCCCAGAGGGATGGAGTCCGGGAAACCATCAGGACTCGGGTTTTCTATCATCTCACTCTACTTCTCTCTGTGTAGTGCGTTTTTCATTCTCTCTTTCAGTACTGTGGTTTTATCTGCCTTTCTATTCCACCTTGCAGGAAATGGCAACACAAACAAGAGATCTATGGATTACATTTCTGGCTACACAGGAGACTAATGAACTGTTTCTTAAAATCTCATATTACTGGCTCAGCGCCTGTGGCTCAACGGGCTAAGGCGCCAGCCACGTACACCTGAGCTGGCGGGTTCGAATCCAGCCCCGGCTGCCAAACAACAACGACGGCTGCAACCAAAAAATGGCCGGGTATTGTGGCGGGCGCCTGTAGTCCCAGCTACTTGGGAGGCGGAGGCATGAGACTCGCTTGAGCCCAGGAATTGGAGGTTGCTATGAGCTATGATGCCATAGCACTCTGTCCAGGGTGACAGCTTGAGGCTCTGTCTCAAAAAAAAAAAAATCTCATATTACTGGTCCATTGCAAATCCAGTCACGTATGGCTAGGGTTTGGGGTCAAAGGCTCTGTCTAGTGATATGACAGTGTCTCCCGTTTTAATTTGTTTCAGGTTCTCTCTTTTTTTTTTTTAGAGACAGAGTCTCACTTTATCGCCCTGGGTAGAGTGCCGTGGTGTCACACTGCTCACAGCAACCTCCAGCTCTTGGGCTTAAGCGATTCTCTTGCCTCAGCCTCCCGAGTAGCTGGGACTACAGGCGC